>PKRV01002376.1:271800-487330 GCA_003709505.1 Hyphantria cunea
ATATATATATCTAAATACATATATACCATAGATAAATAACACCCAGACACAGAACAAATGATCTTTCTCATCACACAAAGATTTCTTCCTGGGTAGAAATCGAACTAAAACCTCTGGATTAACAGTCAGGATCACTAACCACTAGACTAACAGGCCCGTCGAAAATGTGAGTAAGACACCTAAATTGTCTTACACGAAAATACAGGCATGAGAAACAGGTAGAATAAACAAACATTAAAACCAGTTTAAAAATATGTACGTTTTGTACAAGTGAATTTGACTAAAACCAAGACGTGAATTGCTGTTCCTTTGTGCTTGTTTCGCTAAAACTTAAGAATCGCTGGACAAATTTGGCTCAATTTGATCTTGAAATATTTGTGGAAGTTTAAGAAAAGTTTAAACGGTGAGAAAAAGTAAAATTGTGAAAAAATGCTAATTACAGTTAGTGCCTCTAATAATAGAAAACCAAAATGCAATACGTAGAATGTAGCGGGCATAACTAGTCAGAAATAATGTTATTAGTGCTAAAGCATTAATGAAAAATACATATTTTGATTTTATTGTTTGCTTTCTACTGATTAAGAGAGTGCAACGAATGTATCGTTTCGCTCTCTTAAAGAAAACTATTACTGCTTTGCACTAACATGTTTTAATAATTTATTAGAAAGAAAAATAGCTTGAATTTGAATCTACAACTGGAATCGAATAGGTATATATTTATAAATAAATGTTTTCGGACATCTAACACACAAAACGATTTAGTCCGAAACTAAGCAGAGCCTAGTATTATGGGTTCTAGACAACTGATAGGTAGATAGATAGATAGATAATACTTTATTTGTACACCAAGGTTTACACACAATATACAATTCTAAAAATTATAAAAAAAAACACACACAACGCCATAAAAAAAAGATATATATACACTTTTTTTGTAAATATATATTATGCATAGAAAACACCCGAACTCCGAAACAAAAAGTTGCAGATCATACCAACATTTGGTCCGACCCGGGAATCGAACCAGAGACCTCAAGCAAAGCAGTCTAAACGCTACCACTGACCACTGGGCCACCGAGGCAGTCATGAAAGACACTTGCATTGTATTAAATTATTATATATTTTTAACATAATAATTATTATGTTAAAAATTTGTAACATTCTCTTTCTCAATGTTAAACTAAATTATTGTTTCCTTAAAAATTAAGTTCATTATAATAAATTATACTATTCATACATAATAAATGAATTCCTTGAATTCATTGGTGAATTTAGTTCTAATGTTCCTTTCTATATAACACTTACCAGCACTCGTGGAACACTACAAATGCATACATCATATATTCAAGTATTTTATTGATACATACATAGTTAAAGCTCTGAAAACACAATTTTAATTCTTTTGATTTCTTTAAAAATACCGATTTTAAGTATAAATTAGTTGTTTATAATCAAGGAAAATGACAATCATTCACATTGTAATATTTTTCCCCTTGAAAATGCATAAAGTAAAATATCAACTATTTTACCTTACTTGCCGTACTTACCCGTACCCTAATTCGGATTGGATTAGGGTACGGATACGGTATGAATAAAAAATAATAATAATAAATAAAAAAAACATGTGCGGAGAGGTCTATGTCGAGCAGTGGACAGTTGAAGACTATTGACGGTGATGAAGAATAAGGTTTAATATCTGTGCAAAGCATAAGTAAGTCTGAAAATCCAATATGGAATGTCCGGTTAGGAACAGTTTGCGGTGTTTTGGGCCGATTAATGTCTCTACTATCAAGAGATAAGAACAATCAGTATGAAATATATTGTTAATAACGTCATTTTATAAGTGGTATTAATCGAAATATACAGAATTATACATATTAAAACATTGTTGACTGCCTCGGTGGCGCAGTGGTAGCGTACGTGACTGCAGTCCATGAGGTTTGGGTTCGAATCCTGGGTCGGACCAAATGTTTATATAATCTGCAAATATTTATTTCGGAGTTTGGGTGTTTTCTATGTATAATATGTAGGTATTTGCAAAAAAAAATTATGTATTCATATCAGTTGCCTAGTATAACACAAGCTTTGCTTAGTTTGGGACTAGATGGCGTTGTGAGTTAGATGTCCGAAATATTTATATTTATATTGTATAGAGAATAAATACGGTTACTTACCAGTCCGGAATGTTTATAACCATACTATCTGAAATAAGCTCAGGCAAGGACGCAGCGAGTTCGAATCGATATGTACAATAATCGCTTAATCGATAGAAAGTTTAATCGACTCGTTTATCGCAATCCGCTAATATCTAAATTATCATTTTTATTTTATTGGAAATAATCTTATGTATAAGAACTAATCCCTCATAGTTAATATTTACCTTTCGAAAAAATCTGATATTGAAAATATTATCATTACAAATGCATATTAGTGACCCCTATGAGGCGCTCATAGCCTAGTTGCACTTAGTGATTAGAAACAATCACCGAGGGAAAGCAATGACGGCGCGGTCAGGACCTAGATAGGTGACCGCTGGTGGCATATAACCGTCAGCGTCTCCGTGATTCGGAGGTCACATTAAGCAGTCGGTCCCGGTTGTTATCATAGGATAACAGTCGTGAAGCTTAGTTGGAGGCCTTTGGGCGGTTTAAAAACATTCAACGGCAATATTACGTAGCAACAACGTCAGGTCGTCAGTCTTGACAGTCCCCAACCCGCACTTGGCCAGCGTGGGGACGTATGGTCTTAACCCTCTCCTGAGAGGAGACCCGAGCCCAGCAGTGGGACATTATGGGTTGTTGATTGGTTGATTAGTAACCCACTGATTGCAGTTAATGATAATTAGGATGTTAAAATATTTTAAAACATTTAAATCACTAAATTTGTTAGTGTATTGGTAAGTGAGGTATTCAAGTGTTTTTGCAGGAATGTTTTTAAATTTCATTTTTTTTCTTTAATACAACTAGTTCCAAAACTGTTTAGCCGTTGGTCAGACGATATGCTATGTTTGATCACATCTCTAAGAACAGTTGTAGTCAGAGCCGCTAGTCGCAAAAGTACTTAATCAATTCTAGATAAAGATAAACCACTCCTTGTTGATAAGTGAGAAAAAGAGCGTGCTTATATTTTTAATCTATACAAATTATTGTTAATGCCTAGATCTAGGACTAAAATATGTTAACATATTTAAAGTGCAGTGTACCATTAACACAGTTCTGCATTATTATCATGCAAACTCTGATAACATTTTGCGAAAATAAAAAAGTATGATAATGTTGGTTGTTATTTGTTATCTACTTTGATTCTTAAATGCCAGTAAACACATACTGTTTGCGTAACAGTAAGGCTGATTGAAGTAAAAATTTTTTTATTACTGTATGACATAAATAAAACATGCTACTATTTATTTAAATTGTAGGATTGGGATCTCCAAATAGGCCTTTACAGCAGATTTTAATTGACCGCTGCTAGGCAAAGGGTTCTCTTTAGTTTTCTACTATACCACAACGAGCAGACGGGTTAGTATAGGGTTGGTTTCAAGTTCTGGAAGGGGTCTGGATGTCGTAATAATGCGGTCCCGGATCCCTCCCGTTTCAGGCGCAGAGTGGCATACCGTGTGGTTTTAGTCGATTCGGTTCTGACACACCGCCCCGCCGCAAACCTTGGTGGAGTGAAGGCCCGTGGGGGTATCCAATCGTAAAAAAAGGTTTGTTTTCAAGTTGTTCTTTCTCTTAGCAGTGATATTCCCCTGACTAGTTTGCTTCTTGCCTCTTAAGACATACGACACCCATAGGATGATGGGGTTGGAGACACTTCATATTCTTTATACGTCACTATATGAAGACTAATACACGGGCGATAAATGAAATTGTAATATAGAGTATATAAATATTACACTATACGTACATGCTCTCTCAATTAGAGACCACAGAAAACTCTCTTTAACTGGCATATGAAACATTTTTATAAATCTTTGGATGGTTAAAAAATGTGCATATCAGAGATACTGATATTATTCAGGGACGAAATTGTTTATATGTTATCTTAATGACTCTGTCAAAGTCAAAAACTGTTTATCTTTGATGTATTAACTTTGAGGGTTTAACTTTTTAATTACGATAGCCTCAATAAATGCATCCATCATTTTTTTAACATGCCTTCAAGTGTCTCTTTTAATAAGTACCCTACAATAATTCAACTTATATATCCGGGTTAATCCGTTCCGATAGTTATTTGTCGATAGGGACTATCAGTGGTGTAAAATGTAAAGATAAAATTAAACTAATAAATGTGTAGCATATATATTCATAAAAGAACACTGAGATATGTACATTAGTAGTATATTTTACCTTCCTTTATTTTGTTTGCTGTCTATATGTACGACGTTTTATTGCCCGCGGCTCCGCCCGCATATATGTCGCTTATAAGCTATATTACTGTAAGGTTTCATCCAAATGCGTTGAGTAGTTTCTACGTGAAAGAGTAACAAACATCCATACTTACAAACTTTCGCGTTTATAGTATTAGTAGGATATATTTCAACAAAATACAAATATATATTATGTAATATTTGTTCTAACTAGAGTAAAAACTCTTCAAGGTATAGTAAAGCTGAAACCTCCTTTCTCCGGAAAGGCCTATGTCTAGCTGTGGACTGTTAAAGGCTGTCAAATGATGATGAAAATCACTCTTCAAGATGCCAAGCAAAGAGATGTTTATCGTAATGAATTGCTTTCTTTTGTATTTGGCATCGATTAAAAATACTTTATTTACGTGAGCTTACTATAAATATAATAATATATGGAGAGACAGATAGTAATATAGATTAGATTTGCCGAGATTACAAGATGAGAATACATAACAACTCTCAGGTTTTGTTCTTGAGCTTTCCGATTTTGCAGTAAGACCCTGCTTGGCCAAATTTTATGATTTCTTTTTTCAGTTGAGAAGCTTCAGTTTCTCATAGTTACTTGACATCTAATATAATAAAAACATTATTGCCAACATTTATCAAACAGTACAGCTATAATAAAAACATCTAGTAAAACCATCCCACGCCTTTTTTACAATAAACTTTTTATTAATTTCTTAATGCATTAATTCTTAATTTTTTTTAAACCACTCTCAAACTCAAAATAAAAAACAAATATTTTTGATATTTTATTTATCTTCTATATTGTTTTCAGTTTTTTTTTATATGAAATTATTTATTTTTAAACGTAGCATGTTACTCCGTTACTTTCAACTGCCAGTATTCGTATTATTAAAGTTTTTAAAAGTAACCTCAGTGTTGAGGCAAATTTCCAGTGATATTACCTATATTGTTTTGAGTTCCAAATGACTTAATAAGCTTTATTGTGAAAACCGCACCTAGATCCAAAATCAAGTAATTACGATAACGGTTTTTTTAAAGATCGATAATAAAAATCGATCGAAGGCAATCTTTCTCATCGTTGATTAATCGTTCGCTAAATCGAGGTGTTGGTAATGCAATTTATCAATGACACAAATGAAGCCACATTTCACTATCCGTTTTTTTTAATACAGGGGGCGTCCTTTAATTACGCGAGATTTCGTTTTGCTTGTCCTGACTAAAAAAGTTAAGTAATTTTTTTTATTTTTTTTTATTAGGTACTTTTAACTTTTCGTTTGCGTACCTTGGTTACGTAGGAATGATAAACAAATAAACTTTGGATTACTGTCTGACTGATCAAAACCACATTAAAATAAAATCTGTTGTGTAATTTGAAAGATCTAAAGCGTACGAAAATGAATCCTACTAATATTATAAACGCGAAAGTTTGTAACTATGTATTGTATTACTCTTTCACGTAAAAACTACTGAATGGACTTTGATGAAACTTTACAATAATATAGCTTATATATCAGGATAACACATAGGCTACAATTTATAAAGATCTTTGTACCGCGGATAACACCACGGGACTCAGCTAATTCAGTTTATAACATGTAAACATTTCATTGTAAAAATTAACGCTATAAACGCTTAAAGATATGCGGCTTTTATTTGAAAATAAAGTGATAAATTAGATATCAAAATTTCAAAAATATTGAAACGGATATTAATTTCATCGATTAGAGACGAATTTATCGTCATTTCAATCTTTGTTGATCAATCTTGATTAAATGTGTCATAAATAGTTTTATCTTTGACAAAAGGTGTTCCAAACATAAATATGATTTCATCATCAGGCTATCGCAATCTACTGCTGGACATAGGTCTCTCCAATTTCACGCCACATACACATATGATATACAAAATATGACTAAGAATTATAAATATAAATAATTATATATATAAATATGTGCAGACAGTTTAACACAACACCATCTAGTCTCAAACTAAGCAGAGCTTGTATTATGGGTATTAAATGACTGATATGAATACATAAATACTTTTTTTTGTAAATACATACATATTATATATAGAACACACCCAAACTCCGAAACAAATATTTGCAGATCATATAAACGTTTGCTCCGAGCCAGGATTGGAACCCGAGACCTCATGGACAGCAGTCGCGTACGCTACCACTGCGCCACCGAGGCAGTAATTACGTAATTTTAGTTAAAATTGTTGAAACACGACCATACAGTTAGTAAATTTTCGTTCAGACGCACTAAGTTTGAGGCAAAAGTAACAGTGAATTCTGCCAGAAGGAAATATGATAGATATTAGTAAAAATAAATGTCGTAACCTTGTCTACTTAAATCATTGTATTTTAAACTGTTATTGAGCGTTTTATTGTTGATGGTATCATTATGTCATTAAATTACCAACACGGCATTTGTTCTATCTTTAATGTCATAGCAATTAAGAAATAGACAAATCGGTGCCTAATTAGTTTTATCATGGTGAGACAACAATTTATTCGGCTTTATATAGATAATATTCAGCAAGTTGTGTATTCATTACTCATTCAAGGAACAAATTGTTTATGTAATATATTCTATTGAGATTAGACAAGAAAATTTAATGTATCCGGATCACATGGATAATGACAAATGAAAATCAAGGATTGTATATTTATAAAGCCTAAAGTCTTTGCCGAATTATCATTTATTTATTAATTAACATTAATTAAATTATAATAATAGATCAGATAGGCGTTGACCATTCTTACATTACCTACGTTTGTGCGAAAATAATTAGGCCTACATAAGTATCTAAAAAATTTCAAGATATTTCCTGCGCTATCCTGTTTTGCGAGTGTACCAACAGTCAGAAAGAACGTCGAGACTCAGAATGACAATTTGTGGATAACATTAAGTGTCATTCAATGTGGGGATGTAACAGAATATTTAAAGCAGTAGGTAGCGAGAGATGCTACCACTCTTGTGGTCCACAATTACTTTACAACTTCGATATTCATGTTCATCAATAACCTTGTTAAATAACAATCACCTTGATGACTATTTCTTACGTAAATCATTTGCATTACAATAGACGCACAGTTCCCACCAATCCGGTCTGAACAGTTTTAAACAATGTATCATAAAACATATTTTTGTAAAGTGTATTTCCTTTGTATTTTTTAATAAGATTAAATCTTTTATGGATATCTGCCAGATTAGGATACAACACATAAGCCGTTAGGTAAGATGGTGTATATTATATATATTTTATAAAATCTTTATTTACCGAGCTTAGCCACAATTATGACTATGTAGCTCCATATTATACGTATTCATATAAGTTTCGTTTATTACATTCAAGAAATTGTTACTTTAATTTTGAAAAGAAGTGTTGATATATAAAACTTTTCATTTAATGTTTTAGTTGAAGCGTATTCCTTTAAGGTTTAAAGGAAGTTAAAACTAAACAGGTTTCAGATTTGGTTTCTATCTCGTTCTGTGACGTGTCAGTAACAGTTATTATTTCCTGCCAATTTTGGATACGAGAAATATGAGTAAGATGTTTTTGAAGTAACAAATTTAAAAAAGTTTTATATGATGAATCCATTTCTTAGTTTGAGAAAGCCGGTAGAATAAATCTGTAATGTACTACTATATTTACTACCGTAGTCCACCAGCGCTAGAGCTTCCTCGTAAGATATAATAGATGAGCTACTTACAAACGCACAGATGACACAATCGCAGCAGCATTCATCAGTCATCCAGCTGCTAGTTTCATGTCTGCTTACTACTAACATACAAAGGCCAAATATTTCATGTAGCTGCAATGGCATTCCCGTTACGTTTTGTACACTCGTAATCATTGGGAATTTACCTCTAACCGTGGGTAAAACCCGTTATGCCTACCCCGGAGAATACCTTTATGCTTTCTGAAAAGTCAACATGTTTTATTACGTTTCACTAATAACCTCGGTACAAATATTTAACACAGAAGTCAGGGCAATGAACGTTTTAGTTCCCCAAAGCATAATATTTTGTTAAGAAATTATTCTGTTTTTTACAGAACACGCAATGGCTCATAGATTATACTTATTACTTTATATTTCCGAATGAATAAGTAATGAAATTAATTTCTCACATTAAAAAAATCTAAAGATACGAAACCGAAGACCATTATCAATAGTCTTATACTATAACTAGCTGACCCACGCAACCTCGTTAACGTCTTCTATTGCCCGTAGCGTAATATTTTGCCCCCCTTTTTGTAACATTCTTCATTGTTACTCCGCTCCTGTTGGTTTTAGCGTGGTTATATATGAACTATAGCCTTCCTCGATAAATGGACTATCTAACACTGAAAGAACTTTTCCAATCGGACTACTAAGCGTTTAAGCAAACAAACAAACTCTTCAGCTTTATATATTAGTATACCTAGATGCAATAAAACTTAAAGAGGTCGATGTCTGTTCATAAAAGATTTTGAAGAAAAACTAATGAACGGGGTCTTTATTAAAGTAACGGAAATTAAAACAGATTAAATTAGATTTTTTGTCTATTTGTCTATGTGTTTAGCCGCGCCAATCTCAGAAGTGACGTAACTCATTTGAATGAGGTCGTCTTTTATGTACTGTGCTAAACTTCACTTAACATTTAGTGGTCGTTTTATTTCAATCGGTTGACAAATAAAAGGGTAATATCAGTTTAAAAAACACAGCGACAACGCTATTGTTTAAAGGAAGGAAGTGTATCTAAGTGGTGGAATAAAACATCTTATTTAACAACTCAAACACCTCCATAGAATTCATTCATAAGCATGTATTTTGATGGTGTCTAACTTTGATTTATTTACATGTCTGATTGCCTTATAATCCGATAGTTTTGATAACGATGAAAAAGTTATATCGTAATTGTTTGTGATGGATTTATGATTATAGGACGCTATTTTAAATTTAAGCCAACAAAGTAAATCAGCTTGTAACACGTAATTATTTCCTATACTTTTGGTTTTTTTTTAAAAGTAGATAAAGACATAACCTCATCTCTCTGTATGTATATTTTATATTTTGAGTGTAAGTAAAATATCGATTTTAGACTTCAATGAATCTAAATTAAAAGGTATATTTAATTGATTTATAATTCAAATTTATTTATTATTTAAAAAAATACAGTTAATCTAATAAATCCTAAAAATATCATCATAAAAGATGACCAAACTGTTTTTTTTATTTATTTTCAGAACGGTGGAGAAGTCATTATAGGGAAGACAGCTAAGGAGGAAGTAATGGAGACTACACCAAACGGTACACCCAACACTGCACCCAACCCTACACCGAACCCTACACCTAGTCCTGCACCCAATCCTACACCTAACATTGCACCCAACACGATATCCAACACACCCAACACTACACCCAACAGTGCACCCAATGCTGCATCCAACACTACACCCAACACTGCAGCCAATGGGATACAGCGGGAAAAACATTTAAATGGTAAGTTAATTCTCACATCTATGATATAGGTACCTGGGTTTAAAGGTTTCACATTGAATAAAAAGGGCTTTGCAGTTCGTTTCCTCAATCCTGGAATACGCTCTAAAGCAATGGCATCCGCTCGGCTGCACAAATAACCACGATTCACAAAAAAATTCTATTAGGATTGTATATACAATTATGAAAATTTACATTCTAATCCTTCTTATTCTGTGTATCTGCAGTTTTGCAAAAAAATAATAACCACCATCTCCCCAATAAAAGCGTTTGTGGACTCAAGCTACTATCCTTCCCCAAGTCTGGAGTATTCAGTGAGAATATTTTTCAACTTTCTCTTAAAAGTAGCATATTTAATTCGTTTTTTCTTGTATTGCGAGTAAATTTTTCACAATTCTTATATCTTGGTAATAATAAATATTCTCATTTACTTTATTTCCATATAGTAATGTAGCATGAAGCCTCGGTGCAACACAAGTATTGCTACCCTAACAAGCCTTTTCAATCTCATCATAATATAGTTTGGGTTTACAATCAACATAATTAGTTTATTAAACAATAATATCATCATCTTAAGTTCATCATCAGTGAAAAACTAAAACAAGACAATAAAACAATAATTAGTAAATTTAAAATCAAAAGTTTTAAAAATATCCCCGGCTTATGATGAAAATAGTTATATTGAGTAGAAACCAAAAAAAAATGTTTATTAAAATCAGTTCACAAATAAAGACATCGCTGAACATCGCACAAACATACATCGATAGAATTGGGTACCTCCTTCGTGAAAATCTCTTGAATTTACAGCATTATGATAACTTACATTCATTAAACTAACCAAGTACCTGCTTAGCGATTGTTTTGGTAATAGTAACAATGACTTCTAAACACCTACTATTATTAAGTATAATCATAGTTTGCAAAATAGATGCACAATCTGTAACTGTTTATTAGTTTATAGCAATACATGTCTATTACATGTAGTTATGCTTATAACCTACAGCACAGGGTTGAAAGTAGTGTGCGCCGTAACTTTTTTTCTCTGCAAGTCACGTAAGATGGAAGTCCACTTTAAAGTTAGCTTTTATTGGGATAGTTCGGCTGTATTTCGAATTGGCTTGTACATCTTAGTATAAGAGCCCGAACTACGGTAAATAATTTTTCCAGTAAAATTTAAGATTGATCAACTCTTAATGGTAAAAGTCCAAACCGTTCAATGATCAGTGTTTATTAGTAAATGTTGAATTAAATATATCACAAGAACGTCTATTTAGTGTCGTATATATTGCAAAAAAATATTAGATTTTAAACGACTGGCATTTTTTTAACAAATTCAAATATGTTTGTCATTTCATCTTTTCCTTATTTACTACTACGTTGATACTGTATATGTAGGTATACATTTATATTGACTCGTGTAGGTTAGGTTAGAACAGTGACTATGGGTCCGGATGGCGTAAGAAAGCGGTTCCCGGATCTCTCCCGTCTCAGGCGCAGAGGGGCACACCGTGGTGGTTTAGTGGGTAGTCTGGCTGGTGTCAGTCAGGAGTGCCACACAAAGCGAACCCCCCGTCCCCGCGGGGGGGGGGGCGAAGTGCGTAAAGGCATTCCACCATGTAAAAAAAAAAAAGAACAGTGACTATAAACTCGCCAGTTGAATCATTAGGACTAGATGAAGTGTTTTATTTCCAAAATCAATATTTAGCAAACGTCACTGGTAAAACCGAGGATATACTTATTTCGATTGGTAAAAGCCAGAAAAAAACAGACCATGCAGGCATGAATGAGGACTGCCAACAGAAGTGAAAACTCAAAACTATGGACAAACAGTTGTTTAAGTTCATCTGAAACGAACCTATTTGCTTTTTAAATGAAATGCGCGATAAAAATAAGTAAAAAAATATAGCTCATAGAAAGTGTTTGGTGACGATGAGGCGGGTTTCATGATTTTTGTTTACCCAAAAAGTGCTCAACGCGCCTAAAGAAGTTTTCGCTTCAAAATCTTTTTTCTTACTTACCAACCCGTGTTGGTAAATCGTAAGGTTTACTGGTAAAACCTAAAATAAACCAATGTTCTGACTTTTTACATACAATCACATAAACAAGTGCAAACTTACACAGCTTGTAATCCTATCACCAACCATATACATTGAACGTATGGAAAGCCTTATTCTGTAAATTAGTTATTCAAAAGCTTAAAAAAGATGTTGTGTTAAAAAAAAGAAGATCTGCTTGTAAATAACGATGGACATTTTGACAATAACATCGTCAACTCCTCATGTTTGTCAACAAGCGCTGCGGGCATTCTGCGTAGTTTTAGTGTATCATGTTTTATGCGTGTACTTTCAAGGGGAGACATCGTCGTTTTGAGTATTTTGGATTTTTGTTGAACATATATGATGCGCTGTTTACTAAATTGTAAATAACTAAAAAAAATACGACGTGATATTTCCATAAATATATTGTTCCAAGTGGGTGGTGTGTATGAACATGAAAAACACCATCTCTATGTGACGAATAACAATTGTTAAAAGTACCCATTAGTGTAACTCAATACCTAAAGCTGCGACCGCCAAAAATGGTTATATTGACTAGGATTGATATAGAAATCTTATTCGTAAATAGCCTAGTAGAATTTATTTTATGAACTTGAAAAAGATATCAACATGAAGGTGCTACTTTCTGTTTGATAATAATAAATTTCTGGCGGCGGTGTTACAATAACTTTGAATCTCATTAATTACAAAAATATACAAGAATTAAAAATTAATTCTTTTAGAAAGAAAAAGGTTTACTTCTTACTCTTTAATGCTCTAAGTTCTTTCCACTGCACTTATACTTACTTACACAGCAAGAGCAATCACTTTTGATATTCCACTTGAACTTGTAACGGAAACTAAAAGCAATAACAAAAGAACGTAATGTAATGCGTATGTATTAGATTTTTCCTTAATTTGTCTTTTAATTAATGAATAAAAAACCTACAGCATACCTAAACTTATAAACGTGTATCGTATAATTTTTGTTTGAACAAGGAATATATGAAAAATTATTTTATTCTTTGTTCTGTTGTTGAACCTTAAATTGTCGTTGAGTTTAAAGTAACCGTTGGTCATACAGTTGTACTCGAATGACTATGCCATTGACCCTAGTGGGTAATGGTATAACTGTATTCCTTATCAGTTGTTCTTATCGTCTATTGATTACATAGTTTTGTAATACACCATGTAGAACTCCGCTGACGTAGCAGCAGTGTAGTTAAACGGGTTGTAGAAATACCATTTTATAGTGCTTGATTTATGTGCAACATCTGTTTAAGTACACCGGCATATTGCTATAAAACTATTGTAAACATTACACTATTGTAGCTGTATTTAAAAACGGTTATAGTTCAATCTCAACGTTACGCAAACATTTCAATCTGGTAGAAGAATTTTGCACGTTCAAATTAATTCAAATATTTAGGGAGAGTTTCACCACTTGATACGGGTAAAGTCCCTGATAGACTATTTTGAACTTATTTATCTGCCAGATAAGAACAGATTTCGGTTTCACAAGCCTCGGATAGAGAATGTCAGATAACCACACATATTTCAGCAACTTCTATTTGACTAATACTTTACTTTTACGTTACTTGTCATTTAACTTTTTGACCCTTTAAGAGGAAGTGTTGAAAGGTCCTCAGTCTTTTCAAATATTTTTGTCAAACCGCTTTAATAGATTAAATAAAATTTTACCTTTTAAATGACAACAGATAAGGATAGAATTGTAATTAAGTAGCATTTGATCCAAATACCGCAAGGCAATAATTTAATAAATAAAAACAGCAGGTCAACGTTAGTACTTAATACATAACCATTCTGTATCTTTCACGGCGTGGGAAGTTGAAGCTTATGTCTATTTGATAATTTAGTTAATTCATAAAAAAACATCAAAGTCAGTTTAACAATAAATTAATTACTGTTTTTTAAACTTGAAATGAAAGAAAATTGTAACAATACGTCAGTGTAAAGTGTAAAGTCTTAATTAAATCATTGTGTATCAATTTACTTTTAGGCCCTGATCAGGTGGTTCCGTCTGATTCTTACACCACATCAGTACCAGGCGACTTTGTCAAACTACGGATTGAATCAAGAGGCCCAGCCGCGGAGCCACCTATCTCGGTTCCCGGCTTGCTCAGTAGGACTGTAGCCAGATACCCTGATGCCTCAGCGCTAGCCACAAAAAAAGCAGATGGAAAATGGCACAAAATTACTTACAAGTTAGTATTTCTTATTCTTCTATCAAAGATAACTTTTGTGGCAGAAAATAGTCTGTGTCACGGCCGACTTTACAAAATACATGGAATGATCATAAAGAACACTCACATACAAGCAACAATTTGTGGATGACTTAAAGAGTTGTTCCATATGGAGTTTGAATCCACAACATTCAGCATCAAAGCGCAGAGTTGACAGCTTATACTTTACTATGTCGTATGTAGAGTACCTATGTCCGAATACCAAATTGATATTGATTTAAAAATACACAAGATACTGTACCTTAGACTATAAATTTTCTATTCAATCTAATAATATTTGAAGGCTTCGCTTTTCTAAATTTAAACAAAAACAAGAATCAATAGTTACATATACAACTTTGGTTATATTAAACAATACATTAACCAAATAAAACAAACAATTTGTTTTTAAACTACCTTCAAAATATTTGGTGAGAAATAATATCCGAAAAACAAGATAATTTCGATATAATGTTACATTGTTTCAGTCGTTGTACCGGATACGATTTCAAGGAAGATATTTATCTTTTGTTTTTATTTTATACAAGTTTATTTTAAATATTTAGTAGTATTTATCAGGATTCGTATCTCGATAATTAAAAGACAATGCTCATGATTAAATAATAGTTTCTCATGAATTAATAATGATGTTATTATGACGTTTAAAACTGTACGATTCTCATATTGGTTTGGAATTCGTTATAAAATATGATTCTTAGTAAATCTTAATTTCTGTTATAAAGTGCTTATAGGATAAATAGCTATAAAAATAAGTTTTTTCATCTTAAAATATTCCAACATCCTAAAGTATTCAATTATTTTCATTCATTAGCTCTCGTTTATAGCGCTGCGCAGCCAATTTTTGGTAGAGAATTACGTATGTATTCATTTCTTTAAAGAGTAATTTTTGTTTGTTCAGACAATATCAACAGAAAGTGCGAACGGCGGCTAAGGGTTTTCTAAAACTTGGACTGCAGCGAACACATTCTGTTTGTATCCTAGGGTTCAACTCGGAAGAATGGTATATCGCCGATCTTGCAGCTATACACGCAGGGTGAGTACACATACCCATATAATAATAATAATTTGTCACCAACACCATCTTTCTGCCCTTCTCACAATTCCGTTGCAAATTAAAGACTTATTTTGAAAAAAATAATAGTTATTAGTTATTGATAGTCAGACGGTACAAACTATTTTTATCTTCTTCGACTTCGAAATATTTTTGTTCTTTAACACTAAACTTTAGTTATTTTCAGAAAGCTTTAGCGAAAGGTTAATTTGTCGTTAAAAATGCATTTTCGTCACTTAGATCTGAGCAGTAATAGTTATTTATATACACATAGTAACGACAAAGTTGCTTATTTGGAAGCATTGCAAGACTCTTGATCATCCATGTCTCTTCCTTTTACCAAATCTTGCATGGGTGGTCAAGTAATTTAAGAAGTACCAGGCAATGCACCGCTCTCTTTGCTTCATCATCATCGCTTCAGAGATTTCATTTTAGATATCACTATAGCTGTCTCAGTCTAGGCAATATACATCATGCCGCTAATTAATTAAGCTAATGAATCCATAGACAATAGATATTGTTAACAGAAATTTTTAATAGACATTACAATGGCTTTTATATTATTAATTATAATCTTAGGCTGCTTACTTACAAGTATCGTATCCTAACTTTCGGAATTTTCCATAAATTAGGTACATAAATATTTGAAATCTGTTGCTGGATTTAAATTTATCGATAACAATCAAAATGAGTAATCAAAGCTTACTGTATAACAAAGATTACCGAAGGCTATTAATCAATCTTGACAAAAATCTACGGGTTTTTCGATGACGTGTTTGTTTCGGTTGCAATGGAGTAGTTGATATCGAAGATGGCACAGCTGGTTAGCGCTAGTAAATTTCAAATCCTCAAGGTCGCCTGTGTCGCGTTGTTTCGCCATACAGTTCCGTCCGCTAGTCCACTATCAGCCCGATTCTTAAGATATCGCTGCAATGCCTTCTTTTCCTGTAACTTATCGAATGTATACCTATCTACCAAATGAAGTTCTTCCAAATAAAATCGGCCTCAAAAATAACTAATCATATTATATATTATAAAAATGATTTTCGTTGTTTTTTCTCTTTCATCCCTTTTTGCATGACGTAGTCAATGGTGCAGAAAAAGGCACAGAGTATTTTTCATCCCTAAAAAGCCAGTAGCCTCAAGAATATTGAATATAGAGATTCGTTTGCCAAAATTGCAAGAACGATAGTTGATAAGATCAGCGCACCTCCTAAAGTATCTACTTTGGGTAAAGTTCCAGCTAGGCACGATTAATTTTATTTACCAGAATATAAAAAAAAACTTTTTATGTAAAATTGTGTAGGAATTTTATTTTATTTTTTAATTTTAACATGATTTTATTTCTATTACATGTATGAATGTATGTATGTGTATAAAAGTTTGATACATAAATAAAAATATATTTTGTTTTTTTTCTTAGTGGTTACGCAGCAGGTATTTACACCACCAACTCGGCCGAGGCCTGCTACCACTGCCTTTTGTCATCACGAGCCAACATCTGCGCCGTACAAGACAAAAAGCAACTTGATAAGATCCTGTCCGTGAGGGACAGGCTCCCACTATTGAAGGCCATCGTGCAGTGGGAGGGAAAAGTTGATACTTCCATTCCCGGAGTCTACAGTGTAAGTCTATTTATAGAAGTAGTTTTTCAAAATCGATATTGAATGTAATTCGATTCATTGTACGATTTTTAAAGCTATGTATCGACTAATGATATTATATACGACTAAGTTTGAAAACGAACTTATTTACTCTACATTCGGGTCGATTTTTATTTACAGAAAGCAGCCATATCACTATTTCGAGTTACGCAAAGTCATGCCACATTGCCAAGCTGTTTTTGCAGTTTACTGCATATTTCGAATTAGCGACAAAGCCGTTTTATATATAACTCGATACATTTTGTCTAGGTCTGAGATCAAACGGATCGAGTTTTGTATTTAAATAAAAGATAAATTTTAGGTAATTTATCGAGGTACCTTATGTGCTAACCCTTAGTGCTCTTCTACTAAATTCCGAAATTGATTATGTGGTGAATACTTCAATTCAGTCGAACCGGATTTTCGTACTTGTTATAAATCAGTATTGATAAATCATTCTTTCCGTTGCACACTTAAGCTGGTTTTTAAGATCTTATCTTATTGCTAGATATGATAGGTTGAATATAAATATACAACAGTATGATAACATTTATAACTAACATGATATCGAAGGTTTGCTACGAAAACGAACAAATGAAGAGAATAAAGTTTAAGAAATTTTGTACCTAAAATGGTTTTAATTTTAAAAGACCTAGTAGGTATTCAGTAACCGGTATACTTGAGAAGTCATAAGTCAGGACTTACCATGGTATTTGCGAACAATATATAAATTTTGACAAGTTAAGAATGTATATGGTTCCAACAGATTTTCGCCGAAAATATTTAGCAAACTCGCGTTTGGGTTTAAAGAACTCATTCTCAAGAATATACACGAGCCTTACATACACATAATTACCTACATGAAAACTTTTTTAAGACGAAACGAGCAGTTGCTTATATTATAAACTCCTGTTTCCTAAAAAAATTGTTTATCAAAAGTTGTTTGGTATAAACCTAAAATTTTTACTTTTAAATCAGCATTGTATTGCATCATTTCTAAACTTTGCTATTTGAAACCTTAGTTCCATCAACTTAGATTTTAAATAACAAAGTTTGCAAAAGTTGCAAATATAAAAATATATATTATTTTTTCAGTTTGACCAGGTAATGGAAATGGGTGCCAAAGAGCCGGACACTGAGCTCGATAATGTACTGAAAACCATTGCGGTGAATGAATGCTGTACATTGGTATACACGGTAAGTTTCATTTTATAAAGTAAAGGGGTACAGGGATCACAGCATGATATCGATTATTTTGACTATTATTTGTATTTTTATAGCTAAATGTTTTATTGATGATATTTTATTTATGCAAAAATAGTATTTATCCACTTTATATAAATAATGGAATGGTATAACTGTAACACATATTTATCCAAACCCGTTTATTATCAACAGACTATTTACTTAGCTATCTACAAACATTCAAACAATGTTTGGCTCATTCGCTTACATATTCGTAAATAAAAAAAAACTGAAAGGCTTTTTTTAATTCTTAATGGTCATTACTATTTACAAAAAAAGTTTTATATTTAAAAAAATATGTGAATAAAACAATGTTTTGTAGTCAGGTACGGTGGGGGCACCAAAAGCTGTGATGTTGTCACACGACAGTTTGACGTGGGACGCGTTTGCTATCAGCGAACGGGTCCGGGACCTTAAACCTATACAGGACAGACTCATCTCCTTCCTGCCGCTGAGTCATGTCGCTGCTCAGGTAAATAGTACTTTTAAGGATCTTATTGGATGTTTAGCATAGGATGTGGAAGTAAGGTATGTTTAATTGATGCTACTGATGTAAAACCGGTGCTGGCGGAGAGCCTTCGACATGAATGGGCCGGCTCGACCGGAGTGATACCACAGCCTCACAGAAAACCGGCGTGAAACAGCGCTTGCGCTATGTTTCACCGAATAAGTGAGGATACTAGAGGCCCATCCCCAACAACGTAAAAGTCTAAAACACGAGGCTCAAAGTATGCTCTAACACGCTAAGCATTTCAACTCTTGATTTGAATACAACTTTTTGTATATCAATTTAAGACTTATTTTTCTATTTGAGCACGATTTATTTTTTCTAAAATTTTGTTAATCCTGTCTACATTCTCTATAGTTCTAAAAATAGTGGAACATAGAACCTCCTCCCTTTAATGAAGTCGATTAAAAATTGTACTCTACTAGAAGTGTTATGTAAATCTATGATACAATTTTAATATTTGTCACTTAGATTCAAACCCAAACCCACCAAAAACGAAGTAAATGACGTTCGTTTCTTTATTTAAGGTTGTTGACATCTACACAACACTGTCTAATGCAATATGTGTGTACTTCGCGAAACCGGACGCCCTCAAAGGAAGCCTCGTGGAGACGCTCAGGGAAGTCAAGCCAACCAGGTAATGTGACCAGAATACCTAATGTAGCTATGTGATGTTTTCTAACTGTTCATATTTTCGGTTAACTCTAAATTATGTGACAAATCGATGCAACAATGAAGTGACATGTTTTGTATTAAGAAGTTTAACTCGAAGTCAACGTCACAGAATGCTAATGTCTAAAGTGCAAAATCTGTTTGCACAGTATTTTTAAATTCGTCTTTAGTGCATATAATGATTATCACACATACTAGCGTCTAATCCCTACTTGTTTTACGGTAATCTACGAAATCTCCATTAACATCGGTTGATGACTATTTCTTAGAAATTACAGGAACAAAATATTTTTAGTGTTTTTTTCTTTATAATTTAAATTTCTATCGTCGCTGAGTGTTATTTAAACATTTAGGTATTATAAAAATATAATATTTAAAAAGATAATGATTATTCTCATGATGTGAAGTGTTATTGTAAAAGAGGATGCATTAAAAATAGGTAACAGGTACTAGTTTTTACAAAAATACATGTATCTTTTTTAGATAAATGAGTAATTTTGTATTATATTGAGATTTGTTTCCTGATATGAAATTATAATATAATTAAGTTTAATTTGAATATAATTCTACGCTTCAGTGATATAATATAATGGGTCAAAGTTTACATAAAATATATATATAGACATTATTGTGGGAACCACAGAATTGGAATGAATAACATGACGATGTTTTTTTTAATATCATTATTATGCTGAACATGTAGTTATTGCTCATGTATTGAATTCTTTGACTATATGAGCAGAGCCGTTTTCAGTTCCCTAATTCCTATTCTGTTATCGTCAGGTTCTTAGCGGTACCTCGTGTATGGGAGAAAATGTACGAAAAAATTATGGCTGTCGGTGCCTCCAGCGGTTACATCAAGAAACAGATCGCCTTGTGGGCCAAAGATAAGGGGCTCAAATACCATGTTGCTAGGATAAATGGGTAAGGATCTACATGTCACAATTTCTACGTAAAACGTAAAAAATACTAGGGCCTCATTGGTTTCGAGGCAGTTGTCGCCTACACATATTTTATGGTCCTAAGATACTAGTTTCAATTCTCGGTTTAAGCAAAGAGGAATTATAATTTATTTCGGTAAAACTTCAGTCTAGGCAGCGAACGATAGATGGCAATAGGTGCGTCTATTTATTACAAAAAAAAGGGACGTACACATCTCTAATTATCTATTATGAGATATACAATCGACAGTAAGTAGAAAAATATTACTCAGTTCGAGGAAGTTGTATCAAAAACGATGAGGAAGTAAGTTCGAAAATGATTTTGTACTTTGATGTAACATTTACGTATTCTAACATTAAACGTTATCTAATACATGTTTAAATGTCCTTGGTGCCAAATTAGAGGTTAATGTTGAAATGCTTAGTGTATTTATGTAATTTATAGAGCGATTTTGGCAGATTGCTAGGGTTCCCTTCTTCAAAAGGAAAAATAAACTTTTATTGGATTGCTTTGTTGTCTGTCTAGACTATTTTTCTCGGGAATACGTCAACATTTAAAGTTCAAATTAACCTTATTTCTTGAAACAGGAAAAAAATAGAAGGTTAAAAATCTTCTCGCTAGAAAAACAAGGCCTAACAACAAAAGTAACGAAAAAAACAAGTTGTTAATATTTATTTAGTAAGGGAACAGTCACCTTTATCGATGTATCGAGGTATTATTGTTCCATTTCAAGAATTAGAAGGTTCTAACTCTTTTGCAATCCAAGAATCCAGATTTGTATTTGCCCAAGTTATTACTTTATGATTATGGTTCTATGTTTTAGATTCTATTATTATAAGTATAATGTAAGTACTTTGTTGATTATGGTAAGTATCGAGTCAATCTAACTCGACTTTAATTTGTATAACTTCTCAGAAAAAGACCTTTTCCTTCTTGATAGAATGTTACTAAGATTCATGCTTGGTTAACAAGCAACAAATGGTTTGACAAATCGAGTGTAAATTGTGGGGTCCCATTTTTTTAAAGGAGTTTCGCCTATTTTTATTGGTGTAACAGACAGAAACGAAAAAAGTTTAACATATCAACACAATAAATTTATATTTTTAGATCAGATTAGATAGAATAGTAACTACGTAAATTTTATTTTTACAATCAAACCGATTTATTTAATGAAAGTGTTAAACAATTTTCGTTCCTCGCTGTACTATCCTATACTGCTTTTGTGTTCGTTTACTTGTGTGTCGCATGTTGCGATGTCTCAATTATGCAAACCAGAAATCATATATTCGTCTTTCGTGGGTATCGCATCTGTTGTGGACTTATTAGCCAAATGAAGATCGGTAACTTTTGAATGAATGGGATTAAGTAATTTTTAAATACTTTCTTGGGTGGAATTTCAACATCTATTCTGGTCATCAGAAATACTGGGACACGATTATCTTAGATTGAAACTGGGGTTATAATAACGTAAGTTTTTTCGATCAGCTCCCTCTCAAGCAGTATGAACAGTCTGCCGCTAGACTTCTCCACTGGCGAAATGGTCAAGTTTTGGTATGTAAGGTTCAAAGTGACCCTGTAATGTGCATGCCTCCATGAGCACCCATAATTTGATAAGCATGTGTGTATGCTAGAAGAATCTTGACGTTTATAGTATACCGCATAATACCTATACATAATTTTTGTTACTGTGAATGCAATGCTGCCTTCGTAAGTGTTAAGATGAACTGGTGTATTATAGCACCCGCTAAAGCATTCTTTATTCTTATCACGAAGATTTTCTTGATTCGTCAGTTTATGTCAATTTGGTATATATTTACTACACGCGACAATCATTTGAATAAGTGCAATACGATTAATTGAATTGATTGAATCTAAGATTCAGGAATTGCCTTGTTAGTTTTAAGCTACAATAGATGTTAGATTCGAAATTACACGTAAAATCGTGACATGATTTCTAACTTCACTGTCGCAATTGGTGATTAAGATATACCTACCCATGTACAACAGTTCATCGTAACATTTACAAATATCTGATATTTACAGGAACAGATACATAAATCCAGTATGTATTGCTTATAATTTAATGTGCACCACCTTTGGTATACGGAAGTACCTACCTACCTATTATTCACGATCAATCAACTATGTGGGCAATCGGGTTCACATATATGAAAACATTTAATAACTAAGCTTATTGTCAATACATAAGAATGTATGACAATAGGTAACTCATTTCATTCATATTTAGGTACTTATTTCATTAGATTTCTTTGCTAGTATAGTATCGAACTATTATCAGCGTAACAATGAATATATGTTGTAATACGCGCGATAGTATAAATATATATGTACTTATACGCATAAGCGTATAAGTACATTTAATATAGTGCTATATAGTGTTATATAGTGCTTATATTACATACATATAAATGTATGTAATATAAGCACTCTTAGATAATAATATATTGGAAAAAATTATCTCTGCATGATAATTCCATGTAGTTGGTTTTATGTGGGAACTGAATGAATACTAAACCAAATACTAAACAAAAATAATGCTAGCATAGCATGTTGTTTCCAGTTCTATAAAACAGTACCTAATGGCAACCGATTTAAAAGAGTGAAGGGCTAAACAAACGATACTGGTAGCCATTACTATTTTTAAATGAACATAACATGAAAATAAAGAACTGAAAAAGAATGTCAGTATAAATACAATAGCCTATTCTTAGGTCGACTACTGGTTCAAGATTAGATATTAAAAACTTATGACATTGCTAAAACGCAGTCTCATGTTTGATAATAAACTAGTAGTTAATTTACGCTTAAAACGTGGCACAAAACAATGGCGAGGTGTTTACCTACTTATGTAGAATCTTTTAAAAGTACTTAAAAGATATCGCTGGTATTTCACGGCAAAAGTTCTATCGAATTGACAGTGGCTCATGTACCATATAGAATGCGTTTGACTTTTGATAAATGATGGCCAAGCCAATTTTCAAAATATAATAATAATACGTATAAACGCGGAGTCATTTAAGTATCAAATAATTGGGTTGTGTTGCTATATTATTTCAGTTTTAATGGATGTTTGCAAACCGATCTGTACTCCTATGAACAATTATGTAGTTAACTTGTGAACCGTCATTAGGCCAAGTTAGATGTCGAGGTTTTTTTATATTTTTTCCTGTGTTAACACAGTGTATACATATAAATAATATTGTATCATATAATTAGGTATGTTGCTATATTATTTCAGTTTTAATGGCTGTTTGCAAACAGCTCTGTGCTATAAACAGACACGTAGTTAACATTTGAACCTTCATTAGGTCAAGTACTCGACATCTCAAGGGTTTTTATCCCGTGTTATCACTCCTTAAAATAACACAATATATGTATAAACAGTGAAGTTATACAAATAATATTATAGATTCCTATCTACATAAGTCACCATACTTTTAAGAATTTAGGTAAGGTAGGTTTACATTACCTATGTACTCAGTCATAGCAATATTTTCTGGTGATGAATCATAAGTCGGTTTTGTAGATATGAGTTGTCAATAATCTATTAGATAATATACTATTTTATGATGGCTGATAATGAAAACGCTTTAGTTTGCCCTGCAATACAAGTACATACCTATTATATACCTTTGAACTGTGTTTGAGTACTATCATCTACTAATAAACTAAGCTACCCGGACACCTGTAGCTGGCATGGAGCTTTTAACTGTTTTTAAAGCTCACATAAATGGCGAGCAATTTCGAACCAAACCCATTCTCATGTTGACCTGTAACTATTAGTACTACTAACATTACTTAACGACAGCTTTACACAGTATAAACTATAGTTTTTATTTTTTAGGATCGATGGCTCGTCATTTGGATACAAAATGGCTAAGTACCTAGTATTTAACAAGGTACACGAAACACTAGGTCTTGACCAGTGCATCACGTTCGTGACAGCTGCCGCTCCTCTCTCGCCAGACATCAAAAAATTCTTCCTCTCGCTCGACATACCTATTGTGGATGCATTCGGTATGAGTGAAGCATCTGGAGCACATTCCCTCAGCATATATCCCAAGTAAGAGTCGTTTTAAATACTAAATATACCTTATAGTGTTTTTAAATACTATTAGCTTGTACCGACTTGAGGAAAGTACGCTATCCAAAAATAGTATAACACGACACTCGTTTGATGGCAGAGCTTCGTTTAACTTCATGCACTAACGTAGGTGCACCGACGAATTTAATACACTGTGCATTCTGTAGTAGCCAACCTTTGGTGATATAGAGATCTTCTGAAGTAGGTGCATCGAGGTTTAATTCTAATCAGCAGCGACATAATCATATAATTAAAATGAATAATATAAAAGCATTCATTCAAAGTGTGGTAGTGTACATAGATTTATTAACAAAATAAAGGAGAATGTATCAGGCGTTGTCATTGTGTGCAGAACCTCAAACACTTATAATATTTGAGCTAGAAAACTAGGCAAAGAAATTACAGACGTATTGACTCGACTGTAGGGATAGAGATAGCTTGATTTTACTATGTTATGTCTTTGTTATAGATACTTACAGTTCAAATAAAAATAAACTTTATTGGAAAATTCAAATACATTATTATATCAGTTTCTGATTTTGCAGCTGACAATTTTGATGATAGCAATTTACTGATACTTATATTAAAGATTTTTTATCAAAAGAACCTTAATAAATTAAGATTCAAGATATAATAGCATCGAAATTGCTACAGAACTATTTTGTCTGTTTACTACAAAAAGTAGAAAATATGTCTTACTTTGAATAGTACTTATGATGACTTTTGTCAATAACTTATACCAATTGAAGATTTCAAAATGAAAACGCTTTAATTTCACAGATTATCATTGGACTCTGCTGGAGAACTCCTAGAGGGTACAGAGACCAAGTTTGGTGGTTCCATTAGTGCGAATGGTCCTGGAGAGATTATGATGCGTGGTCGACATGTCTTCATGGGCTACCTCAATGATCCTGCCAAAACCAAGGAGGCCATTAACGACGAAGGCTGGTTGTTATCAGGAGATATAGGCAGGGTGGACAGCAATAACCTCCTTTACATAACCGGAAGAATAAAGGTACATAATCAATTTCATATCTAAATGTGTCGACATCGATATAATTGTTTATTTTTATTTGACTCACCTTAATTTATAAGACGATAAAGTTACCTTATCTCATGATGAAATCAGTATGAATTTGGAACTTTATTTATATTTTCACTTCAGCTTTTTGAACTTTAAAACTAAAATCACTTATCGGATGCACGTTACGAGAATGTTACAAGTCAAATATTCTCTCTCTTTGAAATCGGCCAAAATGAGCTCATAAATTATTTGTTTAGTATCAAATGATTTACTCCATTTGCTGTAAGGTAGACAAATTTATATTGATTTCAATACAAGGCTAGTGAAGCTTACAAACATGAAAGTAACAAGAAAAAAATTATACAGAACCCAAATCTACTAAACACTATGCTTATAGTTTTGACCTTTTCGCCGCCTTTTAGGAACTGCTGATTACTGCTGGTGGAGAGAACATAGCGCCAGTACTGATTGAGCAGACGATCCAGTCGGAATTACTTCACGTTGGATACGCCGTACTCATCGGTGACAAGCGCAAATTCCTCGCCGTGCTAGTCACACTCAAGGTAAATATTCAAACAGATATGTGTATTACTGCATCATAATGCTGCATTATATTACGTAAATAGCCATATCATATAAATAAAGATGTCGCTTTTGGTAAACTATGTAGGCCCAATTATGCTGCCTTGTAGAAGTCTGTTTATAACAGATTTTTTTTAATTCGATATATTTTATTAAATTTAATACTTAATCCTTGATTGAATAATTCCACGAGTTTTCCAAAAATGTCTATTGATGGTTTTTATCATACGTATATACGTACGCCACAAACGCTTCTTCAAAATCAATAAAATACTTGAGTCATTAATACTGATAATTGCGGTAAATTCCCTACCTTGTCGACATTAATTACGGATTACAATCAATATTTGTTACTTTCTGTTACAATATCTTTTGTGGTGAAAAGTAAACGATTTTTTATTATAAAAACAGGCTAAAGTGGATCCAGAGACAGCGGATGCTTTAGACGAACTGGATGGTGAGGCAAGGAAGTGGGTCGCAGGTCTTGGCAGCACGGCTACGAAAATCAGTGAGATAGTAAACAAAAAAGACCCAGCGGTGAGTCTCTAACTGTAGAAGTCTTTAATTAGCCAATTGGTAAACACCAAATATTACCTTTTTTGGTTCAACCAATGAGTAATTACAACGTATATCAGTACCTATGCAAATTATAATGACGGATTTTGATATGCTTCTAACATCTCCTTAGACAGGATATGTAGATTTAAAAATTCCGATCGTGGCATAAAATATACAGATAGGCGTTTATCATGCAAGTACCTACCTACCTATTCAATTACTTATCACATGCTAGATTTTTATCTTTAAATTTTTACCTATTATGACGTCATAAAAAAATATTTCAGGTATACAAAGCTATCGAAGAAGGTATCACACGCGCCAACAAGCATGCCATCTCAAATGCACAGAAGGTCCAAAAATTCGCAATTTTGCCAGCTGACTTTTCAGTAAATTCTGGAGAATTAGGTCAGTATACATAACATAAATGTTACTAAACATTACTAAAATATTAGGCTATGCAATGTACAGCCAGCAAGTATATAACTGAAAAAAATATATCGTATTATTATTATTCGTTTTTTAATATTTTTTACATGGAATACTTTATTTAATTACAGGTCCAACGTTGAAAATCAAGAGGAACGTTGTGTACGAGAAGTACAAAGATATCATAGAAGACTTTTATAAGGAATAATACTTAAGCTTAGTGTTTAGGGCGAGGGAAAACGTATGAATTGTTATTATATTTTTATTGCTCAACTAGGGGCTAGTGCAACGGAATCATTGTGATTGATAGTAACTTACGCAAAGTCGTAAATAGATTATTTTTGTTACAAAAAATATATTTTACAAAATTATTTGTGGTTTTAATAACAAAGCGTTATATATACCTCATTCATTTATTTACTATCTAAATTACACAATAAAATTGGAATGGACAAATAAGTTAACATTAATATAATAATAATACACTAAGTCAGGTATCAAACATTATCATAATTATCATTTATTTGGAATAGATAAGTCACAATAATAATCGAAGAATCCTTTCGCCCACAATTGCCGGCCTCTATATTGATACCATTAATTATATTTTAGATTGTCTTAAAGATGATTATAATCGTGGTTATTTGTAAACAGGTAGATAGATATAATATCTATTACGCCTAACCACTAGAGTTCAATATCCTAGAAAATAATGTTTATCAAGCGATACAGATAAGAATAAAGTACGGAAACAGATGCTATCGACAAATTTGAAACATGACCTACCATAAGCTACTTTATTACAGACTTTCAAATAAAATTAGGTCGACAATCGCTTAAATGTGCATTCCCATGGTAACGATCTTGTTATGTCATTTAATATATAATAATATATATACATAAGAATTATCTGTTGCACCACATTTGTTATCAATTATAGTTAATTCCAAAAGCATGGATTCAAAATCTGATTTTGACCGTTTAATTGAATATTCTACTGCAGTGATAATAAAGGTCAAAATTGCATAGATCACCGACCAGTATTGACGTAGCTATACGCAATATTAAGGAAGAAAATCTTTGTTATTTTGAGGGTTTCAAAAGAATTATCGGTAAAGTGGTTCACATTGCAAGTTTTTTGATAGTACATACCAGTTATTGTAGAAAAAGCAAACATCGGCAAGTGTGGACGATTATATATTAAAATGTTCTTAAAACTACATAATCAACTTTTTCAATAATTTCTTTATATTTCTTTAAATTCCATTAGCATTGTCATAAAATTAAGTACTTTAAATGTCTTATTGCATATTTTAATTCTATATAAATCACAGTAGGTATATTCTTATTTTAAAGTTGATGTTAACATTTCGGATATATGGTTTTTCACAAATGAAAACATTATAATATATCAATTGCTTAAATGATGAACATTTTTATTAAGTACACATATATTGTTATAACATGTATAAAAAAAACATATAAAGTTCGGTAGGAATAGAAATAATCTTGTTCCTTTGATTTTTATATGTTGTTTTGTTGCAAAGAAAGAATGTATGCGAGTTTAAAAGTATTTTATAATATATCAAACAGAGAGAAGTTTACTATACGCAAATAAAATATATATTTTTTATTTTACTAATTAATTTTTTTATTCTTAATCGGAGTTTAATGAAATTGTCACTAAGTGCTTGATTAGTGCTTTAAGGACAGTCGTGAGATGCCTTTTCGATTTATGCAGGATATACACTTATATTTAGTAGCGGCTATATTAAATCATAAACTAAGTCAGAAGGTAAACTTAATCTTTAGGTAGGTTTTTTATGGAATAGGGGGCAAATGAGCAGACGTATCGCCTAATGGTAAGCCATTACCGCCGCCCATGGACACTCGCAACACCAGAGGCGTCACAAGTGCGTTACTGGCCTCTGGGGGATGTGGAGAGGGATGGGGGAAGAGGTTGGGATATCGGCTTCCGGTATCCTCACTCACTCGATGAAACATAGCGCGCACAAACACACACCTCACACTGGTTTTCTGTGAGGACGTGGTATCACTCCGGTCGAGCCGGCCTATTCATACCGAAGCGTGGCTCACCAACGGTTAACGGTTATAATATTATTGTCAAATAATATGTATATAACTATATCAAGTTTTCTACTGATATACTATATATGAAAGGGAAGAATTGACAGTTAATTTTCGATAGTAAATTTGAAGGTGCGAAATTTGTAATGTTTTACTTTTTTATAATCTGAGCTATATGCACAGTCACAAAGTAACGAGTAAAAGGCAAACTCGCTGAGACAGCGAGATTGATTGCAATTTGAAATATATTTAGTAAGTAATAATAATAACTAATAATTGACTTAAAATTGTTAAGGACCTCGTCGCCCGTTTTCTACTGCGCTGAGTGTTGTGGGTTCAAACTCCACATGCGACCTCATTTTGTGTGATCCACAAATTATTGTTCTGAGTCTGGTTATTCTTTGTGTCCGTTTCATATGTTCGTAAAAGTCCTGCGGGGCACAAGATGCATACCTAGGACGGTGGTAGGTTTAAAAAAAGTTGCTCAGCGTTAGCGTCACGAACGATGTGAAGCGGCGCTGTTAAGACGACGACGCTCAAAATAAGTCAGTGAAAAAGCAAAACGGCGCCGGAATATGTCCTACCCTTCGTCATCTGTGCCTGCGGGAGATGGGGGTTGGGGGCGAACAGGGACCGAGGGGAAAGTGGGGGAGGGGCATTTATCATGTAGTCAATTTAAAGATACCTAGAAGCTGTCTGCAGGTGTAGAGAAAGGCGGCTTAAGGCAGTGTGGGTGGCGCGGTGACGGGTAGCGGTGGAGGGGCGTCGGCCAGCGGTAGCGGCTTGGCCACGCCAATACGAACCACGCCTCGAGCCGCACCCTTCAAAGCCGCCACGGCCTGCTCAAGGCTCGCGTCTTCCAAATTCTACATACAAAAAATATATATTTCCTATTACTGTTACTTTAGTTACACTAGTGTAACTTGTCGAAATATTATGAATGTGCATCTGTATTATATTTAATCGAAGCCTAAAACCGATAGTTTGCCATTAAATGGCCGTAAGATGTAACGAATTATTGTTTATTACGTAATGTAATAATAATGTATTATTAATTAAATAAATATCAAAGAACATATTTTTTTTTATCTGGAACTGTTTACAATATACGACCAATACAAAATGGTAACGATGATAGCTGCAAAAGTATTAAAATGTGACACAGCTACCAATGACTCCCTTCATGATAGGAAACTGAGTTTTTCCAAATAAAAGTTATGTTACAATTAACTTAAAGTTTTTATACCACTAAAACAAATATTTCATAAACAATTCATAAATGTGTGAGTTGTTTATTAAATCTGTGTGTGTTCATGTGTGTCTAAATGTGTGTGCGTGTGTTCGTGTGCAATGTTATGGAACCATTAGTGATGTCACTGAACTCTTAAAACTAAAATAATGTTTTTTTAAGGAGAGTAAATACGAATGGTAACTAAAAGTGAGGCATTACGATGCAGCGCTTTCTTATTAGTTATGTCGTCTAACACTATTAAAGAGAACAGCGATAGAACACTTTCTGTTTGGGATAGTCTTCTCGCGACCAAAATGACATAAGCGCCATGCAATTTCATGGCGCTTACGCGTTTCGTTCAACATTTATACACGTGCAACGAACAAAAGCGGGCCAAGGGTTGGCGATTTTGATGGCTTGTGGCTCACGTGACGTAAACTCCAGTCGTAAATCTTAATTCAAAAACTATATTCTCTCTACGAGAACGTTCTTTACTTCCATACCTACTTTAATACCTAAGAGATAAATAATGTAATACACGGTTCACCATGCCTTCATTACTCTCTACTTTAATCATTCCCTTTCTTGTAATTTACTGACCTGATCATTGACAAACAAGAGTCGGTCGCCAGGTATGAGTCGTCCGTCCTGTTGAGCCACGCCGCCGGGCACGAGCGAGCGGATAACCACTAACGTGTGGGACGGACGTAACGGGTCTTGGTAGTCCAGAATCGAAAATCCAAGGCCTCTCTCGCCTTTCACTAGTTCTGTAAAAGATATTGAGTACACAAATTATCCAGTTTCTTCTAAAGTGATTCTTATCAAGGATTTAACTGTTTTCTTGAGATCTCAGGTTCGAATCCTGGGTCCGACCAAATTTTTGTATGATCTACTAATATTGGTTCAGAGTTTGGGTGTTTTCTATGTATAATATGTATGTATTTATAAAAAAAAAGTATCTAAGTATTTATCAGTTGTTTAGTACCAATAGTACAAGCTCTGCTTGGTTTGGGACTAGATGGCGTTGTGCGTTGGACGAAAACCTTCGTTCATAACTGTTTTCGTTCGTAACCTCAAAGAGAACTAAACTAGAATGTCGTAAATAAGTTACGCATAATAGGCATGACTTTAGTTAACCGTTAGTGTATATACAGGGTTAATGAAAATTAGCGCATCACCTCTTGCAGGCAGCTTCACTATTCATTGTGTGTACCTCTTGTGTTATTTTTTCTTTTGCGTTCGTATAATGATACTCTTAACCCTTGAAACACTTAAACCAAACTTAAACGCTGTCCCATAAGGCAAGATTATGGCTGCGTTTCCGGACCCATTAAGGACTGCGTGTAACTCGCAAGAGTAAACTACATTTAATTTTGTCTTCTCACCAAAAAATAGTCGATTGAAATTCAAGTGAAACATTTATTCTGCGCCGGGAATCGAACCCATAGCACCGTCTGTCTGAAGTCTTAAGCCTAGAAGTGTGTGCCGCGCCCGCCGCGCCGCCGTCCGCTCGACGAAGAGAACATTAAGAACAACGCACACTTACGGTTTCCTGGTTAGGAATCCCTTTTTGGCAATCTGAATTCTCTTCTTACATACAAAATCATCAAGTATGTGTATGTTCTTATTTTTTTTAAATAAGAATATGTGCGCATGTAAAATTTCTTATACAAAACACGAAATCTAACCAGGAAACGCTACGTATGCGTATAGCGTTAGACACTTAAAATTCCGTCATTTTATTATCTAACGACCATACACGTGTTCGTCGAGTTACTTTGTTTTTAACCGACAAAGGCGTCCCGATGTCGCGTCGTATTTGGCGGCATATGCCAAAGAACTTTAATTTCTCTAAATTTATTGTTTAGTCCGTATTCAATATTCGTATTGGACACTTGCGTGGTGCATTAGAATTTACTTTATGTAAATGTGAATTACACCTTTCGCGAAGCTTTGTGTAATTTTTTTGTTAAGGTAAATAAGCATATTTTTCGTTTTTTATATTTATCTTTAACTAATTTTAGTGTTAGATTATTTTTCGAATAGGTACTTATATTATAACAGAGGATTATTTATAAAGTTTAGTGCGAGTGAATACGGACAAATGTTTGTGCTATGGTGAAACATGCGGTTTATGTCAAGGAACGTGTCTTCGATGGGGAGTGTGATACGGCTGAAGAAATGAGAAGCCATATCACATCTGTATTCTCAGACCTGAATGTAGGAAGTGTACAAGTGTACAATCAGACGAGCTCAGCAGTGCCATGAACGAGAAGCAGCTACGTTGAGTACCAACTATCAACTCCCTACTTACTTGCGTTAGGCATTAACAATCTATTCTGCATCAGGGAAGCACTCCAGAACCACGGGGTGCCAGAGTACCTGGGGCGGCTGGTGGCAGACTATCTGGAGGAGCGTACCGTCGTGTACGAGGACCGAGAGGGCGCCTTGAGACCCATGTCGTGCGGCGTTCCGCAGGGGTCTCTCCTAGAACCACTCCTGTGGCACTTGGGGTACGACTGGGTCCTTAGAGAGCGTCTCCCTCCCGGGCTGGGCGTAATTCGTTACGCCGATGACACGTTAGTCACAGCCCGGGGGCGAAATTCCAGGAGGCGGCGTGCCTGGCCACCAGGATATCTCTCTGGTGGTCGAGCGCATCGAGGCGCGTGGAGGGTTTGCGTGTAGCCCTGGACAAGACGGTCGACACTGCCTCCGCCCTCGGGCGACTTTTGCCAAATCTGGGTGGAGCCAGTGTCGCAACGAGAAGCCTCTTCACGGGGGTTGTCCGGTCTATGGCCCTGTACGGCGCACCGGTGTGGGTTTCGGCTCTAACCGCCCAGAATAAGGCGCGCCTCTGGCGCCCTCAGAGGGTAATGGCGGTCAGAGCCATACGCGGATACCGCACGGTTTCGACCGAGGCGGCGTGCGCCTTGGCCGGAACACCCCCGTGGGATTTGGAGGCGGAAGTGCTCGCCAAAGTTTATCGACGGGTGGCTGAATTCCGGGCGGAGAGTGGCGTTCGCCCTCCGCCCGAACAGGTACGCGATTGGCATGAAGCCGCCCGTCGAGCAGCTATGGTTTGGTGGACGACGCAGCTGAAGGCTCCACATTCTGGTTTCGCTACCGTGGAGGCGTTCCAGCCGGTCATCCTCGAGTGGGCAGGGCGGCAGCACGGGACCCTTTCCTTCCGACTGACGCAGGTGCTTTACGGGCACGGTTGCTTCGGGAAGTACCTGCACTCGGTCGCCAGGAGGGAATTGAGTCCCGCTTGCCACCACTGCGACTGCAGTGAGAACTCGGCCCAGCACANGGAGGCGTTCCAGCCGGTCATCCTCGAGTGGGCAGGGCGGCAGCACGGGACCCTTTCCTTCCGACTGACGCAGGTGCTTTACGGGCACGGTTGCTTCGGGAAGTACCTGCACTCGGTCGCCAGGAGGGAATTGAGTCCCGCTTGCCACCACTGCGACTGCAGTGAGAACTCGGCCCAGCACACGCTGGCGGTGTGCCCCGCTTGGGCGCCGCGGCGCCGGACCCTCACTGCAGTCATCGGAGGAGATCTCTCGCTGCCGGCCGTCGTACGGTCCATAGCAGGTGGCGAAAGCAGTTTCACCGCGGTCGCGACCTTCTGCGAGGAAGTCATCTCGCAGAAGGAGGCGGCGGAGAGGGCCCGGGAGGACGACCTCCACTCGGACCCGATCCGTCGCCGGCGAACCAGGCGGCGGAGGCGTGCCTATCAGCGCCTTATGCCGCCCTGAGTGTGGCCGCGGATGTGCGGAATGGGTTTTCCCCTCCATCCGCTTCACAGGTCAGCCGCTGGGAGGGGTCCGGATGGCGTAAGAAAGCGGATTCCCGGATTCCTCCCGTCTCAGGCGCAGAGTGGCACACCGTGTGGTTTTAGTCGGTTCGATTCCGACACACCGCCCCGCCGTAAACCCCGGTAGAGTGAAGGCACGAGGGGGTTTCCACACGTAAAAAAAAGGCATCAACAATCTTTTAGGGTTCATTTTCTTTTTTCGTTAATTCAATCGTAATAAGTGGTCGGGGAGTCCTTGAATACCTCCTATCAACTAATGAATCGGCATGCGGGTATTTCCCGCACTCGGCTGAACAACCAATGAGAACCAAAATAGTTATAAATAAGCATTCTGGTAACTGCGCTGCGCACGCAATACATTGCTGGCTATCAAATTGAATAAAAATCTTGACACATTGTTTTCTCCGGCTGCATTTTTTTTAAGGTCAGAAGGTATTTTTTTTAATGGGTTTTGGGGTGCTGAATGAACCCCTTTCGTTTTCGGTAGTCGTCTTTTTACACCCTGTATATACTACTGTACTTATATCGGTCATAAACTTAAATATACCAATTACTATAATTGTATAATTTTCACAAAATGAGGTTCAAGGCTTCTGACAAAATCACAACTAAACCTTACCAATAATTTGTGGCTCTGAAGACCACATAGCCAGCCCAGTGAGCGGTTCAAGGCTACGCGATCGTACTTTGCCTCCTGCTGATAGAGAACCACCCTCTTCAGCCCCTGCGCCTGCCAAACTGCCGTCAGATTTAGCCTAAAAAAAATTATTTCATAAAGCTACCATAGGCAATATTGCACACTAAGTAGATTTGTCACTTGATTGTAAATAAATATTATTATTAAAATAGTAATAGTATCATAAATTACTCTAGAAACAAAATTTTAGTATACATTACCTTGACTAGAGTGGCCGAAGGAGGCGCCAAATCTAACGGAGGTGCAGGCCTTGGTCTCGCACATACCATGCACACTTCACTTGAAAGCTCTTTCAGGATAGACACCACCTCCAAGTGGTTCATACCAAGCAAACGGTGACCGTTAACCTCTGTAAATTACAACATGACGATAAACTACAATACTATATTATCAAATGTAGAAAAAGATGTTTTAAGCAAGGATCGGAAATCGGTTAAATTTTCAAACTGGTTTGGCTTGAAAGTACATATGAACGAAATATTAAGGTTTCGTTCCAAGAAGACATTATTTTAACCTTTTTTTATAAATAAAGTTCCTATTGTGGTTAGCGTTTATTAACCGTTATTGTACACTATTTTTTCGTTCCTTAGATTTCAGTCTAGGGTGGGGAAAGGGGGAACAACCACGCCGCGCTACCTGATCCATTGGCAGAAGCAGATCGCATTAGCTCGCATACCCGGCATGAAAATTTTATTTGTTTATAACTGTAGGTACTTTTATTGTGACGAATTGCAATTGTTAAAATGAGTGAGTATGATAGTACTATATATTTATTCGCTGTTAATATATGCAGCTCGTAACATATGATTAGGTAAGTATGATTCTTAGTTACTGCAGTACATTTTTAAATACATAATTTTTTTAAACATTTTTTTTTGGATAATATAATATAATAAGTACAACATAGTATTTCAAGAAAATAGTCAACCACCACTTTTTACTGAAATTAATGTGTCTATGTGTGTGTGTGTGTGTGTGTGTGTGTGACTGTGAGTGTAAATGAGAGAGTACCATACATACATGGGACAATCGCTACGGCGAGCTCAAAGTCAATTTAAAACAGGTCCAGACAAGTATGCGCTACGCGAGCGAGTTTACCACTAACTACTGCGAATGGTGATTAAGGATAGAAACCGGTTTATTTCGTTCATAGAACGAAATAAATTGCGATTTCGTTCTGAACATAAACGTTAACGCAGAACCGTTTTTAACCTAAATTAACCGTTATCTTTCAAACCGGTTCCGAGCCTTGGTTTTAAGGGAAAACGATCAGTTCATTAGTGTAGTTTTAAGTATAATGGTGTGTTGTGAGCCTTTGTTGTCGATTGAATGCTCCGACTTGTAAAGGCGCACCGGCCCGACGTGCCTGGAAGTGAACACGTACCCAGCAGCTCGTCCCCAGGGCGGTGCACGCCGGCGCGGCCCACGGGCCCCTCGGGCAGCACGGAGCGCACGTAGTGGTGCGGCCGCACCTCGCGCCCCCCCTCCACGTCAACCGTACCCTCCAGCGAGATGCCCAACCCACCGCCGCCGCGGACCACCACCCCCACTACTATTTCTACTTCGTCGCCTGAAAAACAAAATTAGTATATTTATTAGACTATCGTATGCCGTAAACGTACAATGAAGAACATTTTGTAGAATTTTATATGAGATTATAAGTTATGTTTTCCCAAGCTAACACATTACCTAGTATGGCTTGCCACTTTCTCTTAATGACATCTTTTTGTTCCTGTGTGCGTGGCATCTCAAAAACTGGATGTGAGCGTGTGATGGTCGGAGGTGGAGGTGACGTACTTACTACTTCTTCTACTGCGCTTTCTACACTAACGCTGAAAAATACATTTATATTAATATCAATCTTAGTTGATTTAAAGTTGATGTAGACATTATAGAAACCACGTTTTACTGTGTTGCGTGTGCGTGTTAGATTTTTACTGAACACCGAGTTACGATATACATTACTATATATTTTTAGTAAAATTTCGCAAGAAGAAAATGAAACTTCTGTATAAAATGAAGTTTTCTTTTCAATAGCGTCTTTTAAGAAAAGCCTATGTCCAGCAGTGAACTGCAGCAGGCTGATGACGATGGGTTTTCAATGCTTTGTACTTACGAGTTTTGTAGATGCGTCATCTGTATGTCGTGTTCAGGCGACGTGACGGAGTCGGGGCGGTGCATGTGTAGGAAAGGGTTGTGTGGAGGTACGGTGGAGGCCGCTGACTCTCCTGCCGCTATCGCCTGTTGAAGCTGCTCGAACTTTGGACCACGGAGATATCTGTAACAAAAGAAGTTTTAATAACTATACGGCCGACGTATCTTGAGGAGTCTAAACACGGCACACGCGTACGTCGTCACCTCGCGGCTGACCTCTGAAGCGGATTGAGGGGAAACCCGTCCCGACCATCCGCGGCCAGGCGCTAGGTGAAGGTCGTCCTCCCGAGCTTTCTCCACCGCCTCCTTCTACGAAATTACGTCTTCGCAGAAAGTTGCGATCGCAATAAAACTTCTGTAGCTATCAGTCATGGAGCGTATGACGGCCGATAGCGGCAGATCTCATCCTTTGACTGCAGTGAAGGCCCGACGTTGCGGCGCCCAGGCAGGGCATACCGCTAGCGTGTGCTGGGCCGAGTTCTGTGCAATCGCAGTAGTAGGAGGCGGGAGTCAGTCCCACCTAGCGGCCAAGTGTAGGTACTTCCCGTGCCCAGAAAGGACCTGCGTCGGTCGGTTCCATACATTGCCCGGAGACCACAGGTATTGTGTACATTGCGTGGACGCCCCAGGTATTCTATATATTGCCTGGTAGCCCCAGGTATTGTATATATTGCCTAGTAGCCCCAGGTATTGTATATATTGCCTAGACGCCCCAGGTATTGTATATATTGCCTAGACGCCCCAGGTATTGTTTAGGATACCTGTATTATACACATTGCCCGTAACATATACAATTTCTTCACAAACAAAAAGTACTTAATCATGTACAGCTTTGAGGGCAAAGAATACTTATAAATCTAAGTAGTGATCTTTAACCATATTGAAAGCTGCCAAGCCATTAATAGAAACCAACATGAGTTTAGGCCCTGTTTACTTCACTCACTCGTTGGAATACCACAAAAGAATTCCTTAACTATATTCTTTGAGACTCCGCCGAGCTTAACTTAGCAAGACTGTCCCAGAAAGTTATCCAATACAGTGTACATATACATTACCTCTCCAACTCTAATGTAACGACGTTCCCGCTTTGCTTAAGAGCGTCGACTGCTCGCTGGTTAGACTTGCCCGCTAAAGACACACCATCCACGGCCACTATTCGATCGTTCACGCGCACCTTTCCGCTCAACGCTGCAGCACTGCCTGGCGTTACTGACTTCACGAATATACCAGACAGTTCTTCTTTTTCGCAGACATAACCTGAAATCCATTTCATTATAGTCAATTAGTTGATGGTGAAATTATCTATTAGTATCTGCAACTTTAAAATTTCTTCAAATTTTAACATTTAAGGAAATGTAAAATACATATACATTTATATTTATACACATATGCATGTATATTATCATCAGCAACCCATAATGTCCCACTGCTGGGCTCGGGTCTCCTCTCAGGAGAGGGTTAAGGCCATACGTCCCCGCGCTGGCCAAGTGCGGGTTGGGATTGGCAAGAATACGTTGTAGCTACGTGTCTTGCCGTTGGATGTATATTTTTTAAGCCGCCCGAAGGCCTCCAACTAAGTTTCACGACTGTTATCCTATGACAACAACCGGGACCCACTGTTTAACGTGACATCCGAATCACGGAGACGCTCATGGTAACATTCCACCAGTGGTCACCTTTCCGGGTACTCACCGCGTCGTCGTTACTTACCCTCGGTGATTGTTTCTAATTACCGAGTGCAACTGGGCTATGTCTGCTTATATTGATCACATAACTATGACCAATTTACACGTGAGGCTTGCAACGTCCGCTGCTTCCCACGACAAGGTAGGTCATGTCACATGTACATGGTATTTTAGATTTTAGATTTTCTTTTGTTGTTAAAGTACTCCGAAATTATGCACTAAGCATCCCCGCAATACGCACAAACTTGAGTGATATTAAATACATGTCTTAGTAGAGATATTTTATATATCTTTAAATAGTAGGTGAGTCAGTTGACTAGATAAAATTATAGAGTTAACTTAGTATCATCATTTAGAAGTTAATTACAGGTCCAGCTAAAACATTATAGTTTTATTAGTCTTTTTTAATGTGACTTACAGAATTATATTCTACAATGAACAATGAAATATGAGTTTGTTGTAATGATCTGCGATCAAATACTTCGATTTGTAAAATCAAACCAATGCATACTGTGGAGGAACGGGTGTCATGTCCCTCCAACACAAAAGGAGGATCCTCCAACCAGGCGAGGTGATCATGCCTGGCGAGCCACTGCCCAACGGTTGATGTTGGGAAGTTGTATATATGTTAATCGGCGCGAGAACTTCTATTGCGCGATGTAGGATTGGTAGCTTCTTCGTACACTACATTACACCGTAGTTCAGTGTATCTTCGGTAGATGGCGTTGTCATATATTTATGTTGCCGCTGTATGTGGAAGTCGCCACACATACAATAAAACATTAATTAATACCATAAAAATATAGAGAATTGCTATTAGGTAATTACACCAACTTTTACCATTAACACACGCCCAGAGTCTATTACCTGCTATTGTGATTCCAAGACCATTTTCATCCTTCTTCAGTTGCACGGTGAATCTATCCACTTCAGGCGATTCGGCCTCTGACTCGACTGGAGGTGTAATAGAACGATCGAAGATATATCTTGACCCGCTGGCGCTGTGTGCTACTGGTGTAGGCTGTGTATGGAATACTTGCTCGAAACCTGCTTCTAGCAGGTAGCGGTCCAAAGACTCCGGATCTGATAGAAGCCTAAACGGAAAACACAATTTATGTTTAAAACCGAAATCACTATTTATACAGTTAAATTTAATTATAATACTTCAACTGTAACGAGTAACTGTAATCACACACAATAGCAAAAAATATTTTATAAAAAATAATATACTAAAAGCAAAATTAATCGGGTCCCAGGTTCCAGTAATCACACCCCTCTCCATCAATCTAGGGCATTCATCAGACAAAAAAAAAATGGTTGGGCGGAAACACGGGCCCAACTATTTTATATCATCATGTTTTTAGTTTTTTTTTTCATTACACAGTACTTCTTATATTATCAAGTTTACTAAGCCCTTTCGTTTGATACCCAATACAATGGTAATAATGACAAAATGTGAAAATCACCATTTCGTAGCAACAGCCATCTTGGATTTTATTTTTTTCTGTCAACGGGAAGGGGTCAACATTCAATTATTAGGTCTGACCCAAACAAACAAACAAACAGAGCAAGCTAAATAAAATCATAAAGAGATTCCAAGAAGACGAAGAGTGTTTTGATAATGATGATCTGATATAGGAGCCAAGAAGTTATCGGAGAAGAAAGCAATGAGTTACCTGGCTGGTACAAGTGGAGCTGGGTGAGCCGAGTGATTGTGTAGACTGGGAGCTGCGGGATCAGCAGCTCGCGCAACCACGAGACGTACGCGTGAGCCCGAAGCACGCAGCACTCCCGCTACCTGCTCCGAACCCATTTCCATTAAATGAGCCTGGAAGAAGTTGCACCACACCCTCAAAATTTTGTGAACATTGATTATTTTTTTAATTTATTTAACACCACCATTTGGTTTAAACTAAGTTTACGCGAAACCCATTTTTTTTCTAAAGTATATATATATATTCTAAGTTATACCTTATAAAATCGGCTATTTGCCAGTGAAAATTCTATCAAAATCTATTCAGCCTTTCCAGAAATTATCCGGAACATACAGGCAGACATGCAACATTACTAGCATTTATTGAAAAGCTGTTAATTTGAAATTACAAACAGTCACTTCAATTTTATTGAATGGCGCTGCTACTCTCATAAACATAAAACACTTTCAATTTATTCACAAGAGCCTTGTTTGACCAATGTTAACCTTCATAAAGTAAAATAGTTAAAGGTCCTATATCATAGAAAAATAATATGACATTCATATACTTTTTATCAACTATAATCTGGCCAGGTGTTAGCGGTCGGCTGGCTTGCGACCGTGATTGATTTGTCCTCGCATTGTTTTTCTTTTGACAAACAGAATTCTATTGTTCCCACATAAATAGCGTACATGCTTATTAAATACTAGCTGAGCCCTGTGGTGTTACCCGCGGCACAAAGATATTGTGTAGTGACTTTATAAATTGTAGCCAATGTGTTTAAGGTTTCATTAAAATCCATTCAGAAGTTTTTACGTGAAAGAGTAACATAGATCCATCCATACTTACAAACTTTCGCGTTTATAATATTAGTAGGATAAGTGAATGGATTATACTAATTAAAATTTCGACTTTTTGATGCTGTAAAAACTATTTTTTATTTTTAGGCCTATCAACAAACAATATAATTTATCTTTCTCTCTCCCTCTAATTTAGTATAATATACTACTAGAATAGTCAGCCATATACGAAATCTAACAAATACTCGAAGGAAAGCGCTTGCGCTGTGTTTTACCAAGTGAGTGAGGATAGCGGAAACCCATATCATAAGCCCCGCTCTCCATCCCCCAAAGGCTTGTATCGCACTTGTGACGCCTCTGGCTTTGCGGGTGTCCATGTTAATCAATTACCATCAGGCGATACGTATACTCGTTGGCCCGCTATTTCATAAAAAAAATATAAAAATCCGATTTCACTGTTCAAGGATTCTTGCGCTCCCAAATAATTTACATTATCTTTTTCAAAACTATTTATAGTAATGTATTTGTTTGTTTCGACTTACGTCTCCAATTTGTAGAATGTGATCCCCTGATTTTAAACGACCATCTCGATCGGCTACTCCTCCCGCTAATATAGTTTTTACGATCACTCCACTGGTTCTAGCACCAATAATACCTGTAAAAACAATTATGAATAGGTTAAACGAATTTAAAAAGTAATCCAAAAAACTATTAGTAACTGATCTATAATATTATATTTATTTATAAATCTTATATGTATGTGATACTCGTTAATTGTACATTTTTGTTTATTATGGACATACTGAGTACAAATGTATAATCACCAAGCGTGTACGTATCTATCCAGTATACATGTGTAAGACAGATAAAGTAAAAATGTTTGTTTATATGATTAATAAATCTCTTGGCTAAATTATCAAAGAATAAAAAATCGGCCAAGTGCGAGTCGGACTCAACCAGGAAGGGTTCGGTGTCTTTATCTAACTATTTCAAGCGTCTATACGTTGCCGTTCTTAATATCGAACAAAAAACGGGAGAAAAATCACGTTTTTTGTAAGGGTGCCACCTTCAATATTTTCTTTCTTCTGCTATTAGTACAACAAGAAAAAGTACAGCGGCAAAGAAAAACATCATCTGTGAAAATTTCAACTGATAGACAGTCGGATGGACCGACGGGCAGCAGAGTCTTAGTCGAGTTTTGAACTTTTCGCTAGGGAACCCTAAAACTTAGTTTTGTATTTAAATCAATAATTTTATTACCAGAAAACATCACACGAATATTATTAGCTATTAATAAGCTTAGACTCTGATCCAATAACTTTATTGTGAAAACTTGTCTACAGGAACTCATTAAAAATTATAAAGCAATCACCAAAGCCAAGTCCAGTGCCATCGTTGACTAGATTGATGATCTCAACCTGCGCCCAATCACTGGCTACAATAGTGTTGGAGCCAGAAGCCAGAGAATCGTCATTTCGTGTCAGGTCCAAAAGCCCACAATTCTGGACATAAAAATTGAAAGTTTTACTATTGGAATGTTACATATCCAAATAATTTAACAAAAAGTTATTTTTTTTACTTGTTTAGGAGACATGTTAGAGTCAACAGAACCACTGTCAAGGCCAAGAATGCGTTCATTGTCAGAACTGGAACCAAACTCCAAACTATGAGGTGGTGAAACCTGTGGCACTCTCTGCTCCTCTTCACCTTCATGTCCACCATACAGATTCCTTGTTTGAAGAGCAAGGTCACCTGAAATCGAGTTACTTAATTCATAATGCGAAATATATGTATGTGTAAATATAACAACAGTATATTTGTTAAAATAAAATATTTGTAAAAATTTGTTACAAGTGTTCATCTGAAATGATTAAGAAATAATCATTTCAGATGAACACTGAACTTGATTAATCAAAGAGCAGAGACTTGATTGATACATCACTAATTTCTTAAGACAAATCGACTAATTCTTTTTTTTGTTAATACTAAATCTCATAATACTAATTTATAAATAAAAGAAAACAGTAAAATATATATAAAAACACCCAACTCAGTAACAATAAATAAATATAAATTATATAAATATTTTCAGACACAATACCATCTAGTCCAAAACTAAGCAGAGATTGTATTATGGGTACTATCAAACTGATATAATTACATTTATTAGTTTTTTTGTAAATACGCACATATCATACATATAAAACACCCAAAATCCAAACAAATATTTGTAGATCATACTAACATTTAATCCAACCAGTGAATCAAACCTGAGTCCTCAACCACGGATGGCAGTTGCATACTCTATCACTGCATCACAGAGGCAATATATATGATCTACAGATCATATAAAAGTTTGGTACAATCTGAGAATCAAACTACTGCACCAAAACGGCATTTAAGCTGGTAACTAACTAAAGTTATAAATGACAAAATCATCATCATCATTATGATCAGCCTATCGCAGTCTACTGCTGGACATAGGCCTCTCCAATTTCACGCCACTTAGTGGACATACTACACTAAGTTGAAAAAGTGATAAAATATAAGTGTATAATTAATTAAAGAATCCAATATAGCGTTACCTGCTGGTGTAATGTCAAAATCTCCAGGAATTATTGATGGATGGTGTGCCACCTGAGTTGCAAGCATACCAACAGAATCATGAAGTGTGGCTATACTTTTTAGTATTGGACTTTCCAGTAAATTAATTAACATGTTCAAGTCATCATTTGTTGCAGCCTGCAAAAGATATGCATTCGAGAATAAAGGATAGTTTGAAACAAATATCTATCATTTTAAAATTACCAACATTACAAAATAGCAATATCTTGAAACCAGTAGGAAGTAAGGTAAATGGAGTGCATAATTTACACAAACATTCTAAAAGCCGTTGTTTGGAGTTCTACTACTTTAGTAAAGATTTCCTTCATTAGAGGAAAACTGAAGAAAAACTTCAATATCTTTAATATGCAGATCTCTACCTCTTACAACTCTATCATATTTACAGAAGATTAAGTTTTTTTTAAGAATTGTGTACAAACAAGCTGATGTATCACTTCGGGCTATGGACATTGGAGAATGGGGAAGGAGATGGAAAGAAAAGGTTGGGCTATGAGCCTCTGGTATCCTCACTCACTCAGTGAAACACAGTGCAAGTGCTTTCTTTCAAGTATTTGATAGATTTTGTGTATGGCTGCCTATTCTAGAATAATATAAAGCAAATTATAAGGATAATCAATTTTATAACTTGAGATATCTCCTAGGTGGTTTTCTATGAAGCTCGGGCCCTATGACCCTGGTCAAGCCAGCCCATTTGTGCCCAAGCATGGCTCCCAAATTCCCAGGTAGGATTCAGATAGTATAAAATAATAGATCACAAAATGAACTACTTTTAAGCTTATAAGGAAAAAAACAACAACAATAACAACATTTTTGTCAAGATTAACTGATACTAGGTTCTATTCTTTTTGTCTAAGTCGAAGAGCAGTAAGCTTTTTGTAACATAAGAGTTTGTTGCAACCAACAATTTACTATCAGTATCATGTTGATTCAACAACTTTTCTTGAGACAACAATTTTCAAATTAAACAAAATTTTCAGTTTTAACAATAGTCCCCGAACAGTATGTTATCTTCTTATCATAAATAATGGCTAAGGTGTGTCATCAGCCTACAGTTAAATCATACACGTACCTTTAACTTGGGATCATCACTTTGATCAACAGCTGCTTTTACGCTTTCTAATTGTTGTAAAGCGTTGGATATATTCATGCCGAGATGCATGCTAGAAATAAGCATAAAACAGTTTTTTTTAATATTATTGGAATATTTAACACACTAAAATAACTAAAAACTTGAACATACTTTGCAATTTGTGGCTCTGATAATTAATAATAAAAAGTTTATTTATCAAACTTGTTTTCAAACTTAAATTCGTTTGGTTATTTATATTTTTGTTAATTAAAATGTACAACTAGTCGATAAAAAGTAAACTTTTGTATAATAATACAATTCCGTCTCGTATTTTTACGATGTGATTTGTCAAATCTCTTTGCTTAATCCACGACCCATCTGTCTCCTAGAGTTGAAATCCATAGTTTATGGTAGTATCGATACTTTGTTTTACTAATTAGTAAACCGCATTTGCATGAATTGCTAAGAAGCATTTCAAAACGAATCATAACTTTCGTTTTGGAAATTGCTTCTTAGCAATTCATGCAATTAATATTATTGCAATACAGCAAACATAGAAACAGATAAAAAATCTAAAATCTGTTGTTTTTAAAACAAGAATGTATACAGCATTAATGCGCAGACATCGACCTCTTTCAATTTTAATAAATATATTGTCAATACGTATTTAATTAAAAGCAAAATAACACATATTGATTAACTGTGATTTTGTATGTAGGAAGTTGAGGTAATTTTCGTGAACGTTCATTTCTGTAACTATTTAATAAAGAAACACATTATGCATAAGTAGCACAACACAAGAAAATAGAACTTGAGACAACCGAACTCATCAGTACAAACAAACTGACAAACTGTCCTACAGTTTGGCAGACTTCAGACTGTAACATATGTAATTTAAGTAAAATAAATTTAAAAAAAAAAGTAATGATCAGTATAAATTCTAATGGTAACCCTAAAGATTTGTATGTCAACATTTTCCACACTTCCGTTTTGTTTGAATGTTCAATGTTTGTTATTTCTAGAAGACCTCAATATTAAAAAGATCTAATGAAAACGAAAGATATCTGCAAATTTTAAATTTGATTAACATTAGTTTTTAATTGATGATGATGGCTCATCATACCGACGAAGTGATTGATTTATCTGATTCTTACGTTTTGGCGGATCACCGTGATTTTAATAATGTTGTAATTGAGTTGGATACTGACGACTCTTGTGTGATTGAATTTGACGCAAACAATTCTGTTGGTAAGTTGTATAAATTAACTGAATCATAAGTGATGTACTAATACTACGAGTAGGGTACCCGCGATGCAAGAATACTCTTTACGTACATATGTACTAATTTTATGCTTTATCTTTTTCATTACCGCTGCAGTATTGTCGTAGCATTAAATAAATAATAAACAAATATTTTAGACATTGACACATAATGCCATCTAGCTTTAAAGCTGCTTGTACTGTGAAAGTTGGATTGACTGATAGATTACATGGATATTTTTTTGTAAATACTTACATATTATACATAGGAAATACCAAAACTCTGCAAAAAATATTTGTAGAATCTTAGACCTCAAGCACAGCAGTCGCATACACTACCACTGTACCACCTAAGTCATTATTATGTCACATCTAGCCACATCGATAAGAAAATGGATAACAGGGGATGGAGATGATGTGATTTCCATTCCTTCAGAGCTTGGTTCCTCTCCAGCTTATGTCAATAGCAGTTGTATTTTGGTGACTCCCGCCCAAGATATAATTTTATTGTGATCAAAGAAAAAGTAGGAACGCTAACACATTATTAATGCTTTTTTTCAGTTGAACATGCAGTTACACCTAGTCCACTTGCAATAAGTGTAGTGCCAGAAGCTACTCAATCAAGAGAACCAGACAAAAAGAAAAATAATGGCACTTTTGCATATATTTCCAGTAAATGTAAAAAAGTAAGCAGAAAGTTTAATAAGATGAAATTGCTTGTGTTTCCTTGTTTTTTCTTCCAGCAAATACATAGTTTTGTCATAGCCCAACTGTTATTCTGAATCATCATCATCATCAGCCTATTGCAGTCCACTGCTGGACATATAGGCCTCTCCAATTTCACTCCACTTAGTTGAATCTAAGGCTTCTCGCATCTAGTTCCTCCCAGCCGTCTTGCGCAAATCATCTCTCCACCTGGCCTCTGGACGTCCTACACTACGTTTGCCGAGATGCAGTCTCCACTCAAGAACTTGTTTACCCCAACGGTTATCAGTTCTTCGGCAAATGTGGCCAGCCCACTGCCACTTCAGCTTGCTAATCCTGTGGGCTACGTCGATGACCCTGTTTCTTTGTCGGATCACCTCGTTTCTGATGCGATCCCTTAGAGAAACGCCGAGCATAGCCAGAGGGAGAGCCATAGCACGCTGAGCGACTTTGAACTCATGGACCAGTCGAACCGTAAGTGTCCACGTTTCGGCTCCGTATCTCATTACGAGTAGGACGCACGTATTGAAGACTTTCGTCCTTAGGCACTGTGGGATTGACGATGAGAAGACCCTACGAAGTTTCCCAAACGCTGCCCAACCTAGCCGGACTCTTGTGTTCACCTCGTCCTCAAGGTTGTTTCTACCTGCACCTACCTACTGCAAAGTCTGCCCGAGGTATACATATTTTTGAGCAACTTAGAGAACGGCACCGTGTACCGCAACCAGTTCAGGTAGTACATGTTCATTGAACATAACCTTGGTCTTGTCTAAGTTCATCCGTAGGCTGATGCGCCCAGAAGAGTCAGCCAGGTCGTTCAGCATCTGTTGTAGGTCCTTCAGCGTTTCTGCCATGATGACGATGTCATCTTCAAATCGCAAGTATATTCTGAATGTAACTGCCCAAAATTTACACAAGCATCTACTACTCATTATTTAGAAATCATATTAGACAATCATCTATCATTTCAACCACACATAAGTAAGCTTCCCGGCAGAGTGCGCATACTAATATTTGTCTTCAAACACCTAAAACAAATTGCTGATTCTTATATAACTAAAATGGTTTATTGTGCACTGTGTCAATCAATAATTATGTATATCTACTTGGGGTGGGGCTTCCCGACAAAGGATCTGTTTATGTTATTATGCGAGGTTATTACTGTGCACCACATTTTTATTCTGCAGTTTTGAAAAAGCACAAAGAATTAGAGACAGAGTCCTCTTTACATTCCCCATAGATTCAAATACCTAAATGCAAAAATATTATTGGTAGAGGCTCACATTATAACACTTCTTTTACACACAAAAATTTAGTTCCTCGGCAAATACCTATATAATAAATTAGATAACTGTTTGCACTTTCACCATCAAAGTAAACATGCATGTAAACAAGTTGTCCAGAACTACCTTCAGAAGCTAACTTACAATGAAACCAAATAATTATCCACTATGATGCTTGCTTACACTGCACACAAACATCACATACATACACACATACACACACAGAAGATGAGATGTACATAACATAGAATTAGTTCTCATATATTTTTTAGCAGTAGGTATTTTTACTAATAAATTAAATACACCGAGAATCCTACTTAGAAGCGAATATCCTGTGTTGTCGAAAGGTAGCCGATGCTTAAAGCACGGGTTATCCTTTTCTAAACATCAGTGGATTAAATATTTTGTCAATGCATTTGCCTACATAGAATAATGTATCTCATGTGCCTTTTTTTTATTTTGTAAACAACTTTAAGACAATAAACTTTTTATTATTATTAGAATAGAAACTAGTAAAATTTAATTATAGTTTCCAACTTTAATCTTAAGTAACAATGATTACAGAATGAGTATGTTTTAATACTATTTTGTGATCTCAATGCTGTTAATTATTTAGGACTTTTTAATTATTTATTAATTCAAATTGACACTTCTCCATAGACCTCGATTAAAAAAGAAGTCTTCTAATAGCTAATCTAATTTGTTTCAGACTGAGTTGAAAAATTCAAAAATAGATTATAAGGTGAATTGTAATGAAAAAGAGACAAAATTTGGCGATTGCCCTATTTGTTATGACTCACTGGGTCAAAACCCTTTAGCTTCAACAAAATGTGGTCATGTCTACTGCATGAAATGTATTGAGCGATATTTGCAATTTAATAAAAGATGTCCTACTTGCAGGCACATTTTAAAAGGAAAAACAGCATATCATCCATTGTATCTTAATAGATAATTATTTATGTAAATTATTAGAAAGTTCATATGTAAATTATACCTAAAAATGTATCAACCTAATAAATTATTTTTAATTATATTTACTTCTTCTTCTTCATATTTATTATGTCATTGCCTGTTTCTGGTCTAGTGGTTAGCGTAAGCGACTGCTGTTGGGTTTTTCTTACAAGAAAAAAATCTTAATAACAGCCCGGAGTATGGAATATGGCAGAGTTTCCCACCCGTGCCTAGGAGAGCACGTTAAGCCGTCGGCCTCGGTTGTCATTAACACTATGACAATCGTTATTGGGAAGTCAGTGTCCTCAAATATACTGACAACTTTTTTTTTTTTGACGTGGTGGAATGCCTTTACGCACTTCGCTCCCCCCCTGCGGGTACAGGGGCTTCGTTCGTGTGGGACTCCTGACTGACACCAGCCAGACTACCCACTAAACCACCACGGTGTGCCATTCTGCGCCTGAGAAGGGAGGGATCCAGGAACCGCTTTCTTACGCCATCCGGACCCCTCCCAGCGCCAGCCCGCAATGAAGCGGGCTCCGTCTCCGATGTTAAAACTAAATATACTGACAACTAGTTCAACCTTTGCATTCAGTTCACCCTAAGGGAAGTCCGATGCCAGTTACTCCATGTAAAAACTAATATTCAGGTAAAACCGGTTGAACTAATAGCCAACCCCAAATCTTGGGACTAATAACGGCTAGTAAGATGATATTTTTTATTATGTCTGAAAGGATAATATGTTGTTACTTGTGTACACAAGAAGTATAACTTCTAACACGCTTTAGAAGTTCAGGGTGTCTGTTTTTCATGATGATATGCGCGCGCATCGTAAAATTTACTTTCATCATTTTTCCCTAACACGCCAAAAGAAGTATTACTGTAAAAAAAATTCCGGTTATCTTTTAATTTTTTTCTATGCAAACCTTGTCCTGACATTAACGAACGCATAGAAAAAATAACCAATTCGGTTCAGACTATAGGAAGATATGCGTGTACATACAAATCGGCGATTCATTTTTATTTATATAGATAGATTATGTAGATATGAGAGTAGGTATATCAACGCTACATTTAGGTTTAGACTATGTTTATCGGCGTGGATGTCTATCCAAACAGTCTCCCAGAAGTGGGAGGGGTGCTTGGGACTACGGCTACATTACTCAGGAAAATGCAATGGAATGAATGCTTATGGTGGGACTGGTACATAGTAAAAAAATACAAAATGAATAAACTCCGCAATGAATTAATTTATTGAGTTTGCTGATTCGCGTCATACAAATATGTGCTTAGATAAATCAACTAATCATCACTAAGTGTAATGTACAAAATTGATAGAAATTCCAGTCTCAAATCGAAACAATCTTCTTTCGTTCTCAGAATTATTAATAAAATAACAAAATGTAAGTGACTTCCTGTCATGATATTAAGTCAAACCACAAGGGGTTGAATGAACAAAAACCTACTTTGAACACCATGATAGTACTAACTATGAGATATTATTGAATATCTGTCAAATACACTTTTACAATACTTGTACATAATATACACTAATATAAGCTTATAAAGAAGTAGGTAAATATGTAAACAACAAGCAGATGACCAATTCGGCCATTCTGACCATTTCGTGTACGATTTTTTAGATCAATAAAGAAAAGTGCAATACTTTTTAAACGAATGAAATTATTGGTTAGGTTAAATATGCTACCTACTTAAACTTTGAAGCAAGTTAATGTTTTTATAATTTTAAAAAAAGTATTGCATTTCACTTCCTGATTTTAATAAACACTACCCTAACTATTATTTATGTATTTAGTATTTGTTGAAAAAATTACAAATTTAGTGTAACCTTATGTTTAAGTTAACGCACTCTTCACCAAGAAAGCCATTCCATGTACCCGGCAATGTTTTTCCAAAGTTTCTAGGTCGTCAAACTCGTCCAGACATATCCTGCATTGATTTTCACGGAAAATTATTGCTTCAGTGTTTTGATGTTTTGCTAAAGAATTTTCATTAGAACATTGTCTATTTTTTATATATTCATCAGGATCTGTAACATTATGTTCCAACAGTAAATGATTGGAGAAAGAGGACTTTACTACAAAGTTTTGTGCACACTCCATACACTGGTAGGCCATATGGGAATCTTTATGAGACAACATATGTTCTTCCAACATTGTTTTTTCTTCGTATTTGCTGTCACACATATTACACTCAAAATAATCATCCGAAATATAAAGTGGCATTGATACAGTTTGGTCATTTGTAACTGATGATGTAGAAGATTGATTGAGTTGCTGATGTTTTGTTTTCTTAGATATTTTCTGTAAATTTCTTTTTTTTGATCTTGGCCTACTAACATTTTTTCTATTTAAATATTTACCAATATCTATTCTTGTTAGCAGTATTTCGGCATCCAAACATTTGTGTGTCTTATGAAGAGCAGCATAATGTTTTTTAATTTCAGTCCAGTCTTCTAAAACTTGTACACGACAAATATGACACGTTATATGGTTTCCGGAGTAATTTTTTAATTTTTCAGGCATTACATTTGATTCCATCATAGAAGAACATTTGAAAGGGCATTCATTAGGGAGTCCTTGTATCTCTTCGTATTTACATTTATAAGTAAAACTCCTCCTGCATTGTTCACATCTTTTTACCACGCGATATATTCTTTTTGGTTTACTTTGTTGGAGGGAACTATCATTCAGAAGAGCATTTATTGCATCTTTGATTGAATCAGATTTATTATGTTTCATAATAAAATGATTCAATAAACTTGAAACCGCTTTAAAAGCCGATCCGCAAGCCCAGCATGGAAAAATATTAGTGTTTATGTGACTTTTTAAATGTAAGTCATTGAATTTTTGATTTTGCAGAACATAGCGGCCAGGGCATACATCACATTGATAAAACAACAAAGGTTTGACATCAGTTTTATGTCCCTTCAAATGTTTCTCCATAGTAGATTCATTAAAACATGCCACAACACAAAAAGGGCACTTATAAACCTTTTTGAGATGGTATTTTGTCATGTGTTCTTTATAGTCATTAGGATGAAAAAGGGAACAATCTGGCACAGAACAATTTAATCTAGCCGTTGCCCGCATCATTTTGAATCCTTCGCAATCGTGATTGTATGGGTACTGCAAGTTCTTGTTATTTAAATGGACACCACATTCAGGGCAAAAGTATGGTGGGCATCTCAGATGTAGTCGTAGATGCACTTTGAGTGCACAAATGTTGGGTAATGCAAACAAACATACTGGACATGAATAAACTTCATTTGTATACTGCATAAAGTGATTTGCACGGTCTTTGTAAGCGATGCATGAAACCATTATGTCTGCTTTACATTCTTGGCATCGAATTGATAAAGATAAAGGTTTTGTTATAGTACCTTGTTTTGTACCACTTGAAGTGTTAGGTGGCGGCACTTTAGTTTTGAGCTGGTTCAATGGCAGAGATTCCACTTTAATGTCGGTCACATTAATTGTAGCGGTTTTAAATGCATGTGATCGAATATGACAAAGCAAATTACACCTGTTGTAAAACACTTTCAGTTGATTACAATGCCGGCACATGTAGCTAATTTTGACTGACTGCCGGTTGACGTGGTCATTATAGCTGCTCTCAAAAATAAACCTGAAAATAATTTTATATTACAACGTGATGATACAAAGAAAATTATTTATTAGGTAAGAAGAAAAGGTAAAATGACAAATAAGACTATGGTGATGAATGGTTACAACTAAGTGTTTCCAAATTACCCGATACGATATCGGTATTGTGTGCCGATACAATATCGGTGGAAGTAAAATGTATGAAATATAATCTGTCTTTCATATTGTCCGGCCTGATATCGGAGGCGACATGTACATATTTTACTGCCAGATACCAATATCGGTTCGTATAATTTGAAAACGCTCTTATAGTCAGATTCATGATCAGCAACAACAGGAAGAAATACCCGATGAATGCCATAGCTACGCTCTCTTTGGTCATACTTTTTTTCTTCATTGAGAGACTAGACCCACTTCGATGGCTATCGGGTATAGTGTGACCTCTCTCTGTATTTGCACCATGCAAACACAAAGAGATGTTCTAATGAGATTTTTGTCGCGGTGTGTGTATGTGCGGTGAGGGGGTGTTAGTTCCGGAAACTTTACTTTTTTCCATGTACCAAACAACAGCAAAATTACTAGCACCGCCAGAGTCTCCGCAACTACAAAATTTTTAATCCGCCGATAGTTTGATGGGGTTGCACACTCCAGGCAAAATCGGACGACTGGTACAAAATAATGTTCTAGTTACTTTTCGGTTTTTGAAGTGAGCAGTCACAAAGTTCGCAGTAATATGTCCCGATTTCAATTAGGAATAATTACTTCTTAAACTTCCTCCCACATTTTTTTCAGATTGATATCAGAGTCTTATTTAGAGTTTCCTTTATTCTATTCAATTATCGAAAGACGCGACGAAAGATTGAAAAATATGCACAACCGCACGTCTATACCCTCGGAATCGTAGCGCACGTCGCTCGTAAGTAGTAAATGAATTATGTCATCCGACTAAACTATGACATACTAATTTATCAGCCCGATAAAAAGTGGCAGCTTGTGGGGGGTCACAAATATTGATGTTGCTATGCTGTTTAGCTACTTTTCGACTTTTTTTTAACAGGAAGTAGTTTTTCAAGGTTAATATTGTAAACTATCTCTATACATGTATTTCAAAAATGGTATGTGGTATTAACTATTTAGTAGAAGTTTGTTTTATATTTTTTTATGCTTTTTAAATAAACATATTAATATTATAAATTCGAAAGTAACTGTCTGTCTGTCACGCTTTCACGGTACACCGAATTTATTGAAATTTGTCATGGAGATACTTTGATTCTTGAAGTAATACATAGGTTACTTTTTGACGCGATAGCCGATAACTTTGATTCTTGACTTAGGACATAAGTTACTTATTGACGTGATGGTCGAGATACACACGGGCGTAACCGTGGGCAAAAGCTAGTAAGAAATGAAATGAGTGTTTGTTGGTATTCTTTCAATTTCAAGATTTATCTAACAAAGAAACATTTTATATTCACTCAATAAATGCTATCTTTATAATCAATTCTAATAATTAAAATGAAGAAATATAAATAATAACTACATACAAAAGTAAAATGAAGTGACAAAGAATTTGAGTGTAGCATGACACCAGTAATGTCACTTTGAAATGAAAAATTCATAACCACTCTACAACAGAACAAAAAAAACTACTATTACTGCTGGCTAAATCTTCCTCTATCGAGTTGAGTGTCTAAATTTAACCTTTCTGTTTGTACTTAGACAAATAAATTCATATTCGACAAATGTCAACTACATTAAAAATAAAAAAAGCAATCTTTAGGTCTAGTGCATTACATTTTTATTTAGATATTGATTTTGCCAAATATTAATCTGTTTCTTTAAAAAAATGTGCCGTAAGATGTGTATTTATTGCCTATCACATTTCTAATATCATACGCAATGTCTGTTTTTCTTTTATTACTATATCTAATAGACAATAGAACATATTAATATTTTTACTGAACTTACTTGTCACCACAATCCGTACATCCATAAATTTTATGGCCATTTACTGGTATTGGTAATGATAAGTTTGGAATAGCTTTAGTGAATAAAAGGTTTTTAATACTGAGTTTGTCAGACGTGCAGTCCATTATGATGTTGTTGCTGAAACGAAAAACAAATTGTCTTATTGAGTTTCAAGTATATTTCAATAGTTGCACCAAGAAGATCAAGTTTCTATGTTGTGCTACTCCTTCATTGGTGTTTTGCTTACTTTAAATAAGTTTGATTCACAGTTTCAAATATTGAAATGTTTAATACTGAAATAATTTGAAAAACACAAAGGAAAATCATACTTAGTTTTACAGATTGTTTATCTGGGTTAATTTTGTACATCAGTTCATTATCCTGGTAGTTTTATGGAGGAGTAGGAACAGTAGCAGTGGTGATTTAGATTCTGAAATAGGTTGTTAAAAAAGAAACTTAATTTTAGCATCTTAACTCTGGTTTCATGTTTTTTCAAACTTACTTTATTATATTCATTTGATTTTCAACTCAGTACTCGATAGCTAAAATTGCATAAATACAGGCATAATATCTACTTTACGGCGCAAGTTACTATAAGTTTATATTTCTAATTATGATTTGTCAGAGGCATATCGGTTGCACTAATTTCACATTGTGGCTCCAATTTTTTTAAATGCCGTGCTGCTTTTCTCTGTTAATTAAGCGTTAAGTATATATACAAAAATATCTATAACGAATTAATAGATCACAACAATATATGGGTCATAGGCATACAGAAACAGTCTTTACACACTCTATGTGCAGTGCATTCGCAGCCTTGTAAGGACTCATTTCACATAAAAAAAATCTTATCCAATTATAGGTATAAGAATTCTTACAACGTATTAAGCTAAATTGAGTATTTTGTTTACCTTTATGCACTAGATCTATAAAAATTCATTATAAGATACGAAAGTAGAAGTTTTCACTTGACAGACAAAATTATACGCCCTCTAGCGTGCAATTTCTTCCTGAAGTATCGCCATCAATAAAAAATATGAAGTGCTGCCAGTGCTTCAAAATTAGTGTATTATTTTATTGCTATGTTTACACGCCTGGCAGGCGTTGGCAAATAAACGCTCGCGCACGCTTCCTTTGGTCTGTGTTCATAAACAGATACCGAGTCGGGTCGGCAACAAGCCAAACAGTCCGTGTACACGCTTGTGTTTGTGGAGGGTTGTCGAGGCGTGGCACGCGTATAAACGCACTATAACGCAACCCAAGCCAAAGAGACCGTTTACACGCTTGTGTTTGTGGAGGGCTATCGTGGCGTATGAACGCACCACAAGCCAGTATCACAAGCTAGAATTATCAACAAGAGTTGTTTATAATTCAACAACTATAATAATAATTTTAAAATAAAAGATTGTGACGTGTTATTGAGTCAAACACTAAAAAATATATGCTTAATATGTTCATGCATTTTGTCTGTTACTTTCTATGATAATTAATATGAATCTTGTAAATTACATTATTTATAATTATTAGCATAATATTTTTTTTTTTAGAAGGAGTTAATCACTTGGAAAATATATTTAAACGGGTCCATGTCTTTTTATGGGTTCATTTCGGTACTCAATTCTAGCAAATACAAAAACAATAACATTAAAATAAAATAAAATTAAGCGTAGATAGGCACAAATTTATTTTAATTTCCTATTGCTGACGAGAAATTATAGTGAAAGACTGAGGTAGCAGCGGATTAATAATATTGATAAATAGAGTTGCCAGGCAAAAATCTAAATTGTAGTATATCCGTAAACCACGCCAGGGGATATCACACTTTTGAATGTAATCTCCCGCTTTATTTTGATTCCGTCATGATATCATTCATGTGATTCTAGAATTTTTAATACGCAACATTATTTATTTAAATTACATTTGTTTTAATGTTATTACTTTAAAATTAGCCTAAGATGCCTCAATTCAAAATTTTATATCTTTTGATTTTTATTTTTATGTGCCATGCATGACCCATGCTCAATAAATATGATAAAAGGAAAAACAACAAACTGCTTTGCTGATTTCGACACCGAGCCTAAGTTAGGCGAGCATTACGGTGTTCTTACTTAGTTACTTGTCGCTTTATTTCTGCATACCGACTGTGTTAGTGATGTGTAGAAGCATCAGTTTGAGATTTAGATGAATTTGCAATTTAAATTACAGTTATAGTACCTTTATTGAGGTAAAAAAATTTAGTCCTGTTTTAAAAACCTTTACCGTGTTAGCGTGGGACACGGCCTCACAGAAAACCGGTGTGAAACAGCGCTTACGCTGTGTTTCATCGAGTGAGTGAGGATACCGGAGGCCCATACCCCAATCCAACGCCCCCTATCCCCCTCACCATCACCCTTCCCCCCAGGCCGCCATAGTGTGAGTCACCATGCTGCATTGTTCTTTTTCACATTGAGGATGGTGACCACCACTCTTGGATTCTGCTCATGCTTTCCATCAGGCAGGGCAGAGTCATTTTGGAAGCTTAAATATAAAAAAAAACCGCACTATCCATCTCCCAGTATGTAATAGAACTTTATGTTTTAAACTTAGTTAAAGCAAAACTTATGGGTATTCATGGTTTTGTAGATCGTGGAATTTTAATCACTGCACTGTGAAAATCAAGAAAAAAAGTGTTTGCCACCAGTTTTCTGTGTGGTTGTGGTTTATATACTAAGGTCGAATCAGCTCATTTTTACCTGACCACAGCGAAGCCAAAAGGATGAGTAATATTTTTGGCAGCATATATATATGTGTTCCACCATAGCGTCCAAGCTATTGAACCGACTTTAATGAATGAGGTGTCAATAGATTCGTAATAATGATCCAAGAGCGGCTTTATAAATTTAAACAAAAACTTTTAGGAAGTCGGGGTATAGGTCTTGGGTTCGATTTCCAGGTCGGATCATATGTTTGTGTGATCTACAAATATTTATTTCGGAATTTGGGTATTTTATATGTATAATATGTATGTATTTACAAACTAAAAGTATATAAGTATTTATATCAGTTGTCTAGTACCCATAACACGAGCTCTGTTTCACTTGGGACTAGATGGCGTTGTGTGTAAGATGTCTGAAAGACTCGGAAAACTTAGAATTGAAGACATTAAATACTTGACATCAAAAGAAGAAGAAGACTGTTGTAGTATTACACGTGGGCTGTTCCAAAAATAGTTAGTAAAATAAAAAATGGTTAGAATATTAAAGAGTTTATTTAATATTTTTCTAAATATCCCCCTCCATTCCCTATATGCACTTATGCATTCGGGTGAACCAGCTTTCAAACAGACAACAGAAAGCTTCGCTACACTATTCATTAGTAACTTTTCTACGGTCTTCAAGCTAACTACGCTAATTCTGCTACTGGTACACCACGTCGAAAAAAAACCGCTATCATTTTTAATTAACGCTCCGACCGTTAACAACTTTTGAGGGGAAATCGTCAAACACCTGTTGCGTGGATTGCTGCATCGTGAGAGGATTGTAGCTATATATTCATGTTTCGTGAATTGTAAGAATGTAGGATACGTTTTGCGAATTTTTTCTAACATAAATTTGCACCAATCAACACAGTATTTTTGCTCATCGATGAGGGAATGAGGTATCCATCACGAAGGAAGCTTCCTAACTTTAAGGTGTTCATGCAGGATGGTGGAAACTACCTGTGATCCAATGTTTAGTTCAGCCTGTATCGCTCGATGTGTAATATGTCTATTCTTTCGCAATAGCCACTCTAGCCTGATGACGTTTTCCTTAGTTAAGTCCCCTCGATTACGTTTAAATTCACGAAACCAATAAGTAATATTGCTAATGCAGGAGCAGACTCCACAAAAGCTGCTTGTAAATTTTCTTGAGATTCCTTGAAGTTAAACCCTCGTTTATAATCCAAGAAAATCATTGAAGATAAGATTAGATAAAGAAAATCTTTAAATGGATTAAAAAAAAGACATATGGCCAGTGATTTTCCCAAAGGTTTGTGTTGAAATTAGTCGTCAATCCAAAAAAGTGTCGTGAAATACGAGATTTAATGGTTATTAGCTTTCACACTAAACCCCTGACACGATTTTAATTAAATAGGGCATAGAGATAAGGTCATAGACATAAGAAGAGAGCTATGCTGAACCACCCTTACAAGTCCTCCACGAGAATAAGGGGAGGGAAGGGGAAGTTCATCAGTATCTCTACTCACTTTCTAGCACCAATTTTCTGTGGGGCTGCAGTACCACTCCTGTCGAGTCAGCCCGTTTGTAATCAAGCAAAGTTCTTCCACTGTGAAACTTATCTAAAAAACTGTCAGAAGAGCCTGTAAATGTTTTCTGTATACTAGGTTTTGCATGTGGCTCCGCCAACGTGCATGCTGGTCATTGTGGTATAGAGTAGCCTTTGCCTTTTCTCAAGAATCAAAGTATCTCCATGCCATTTATTTTTAAAATTAGGATGGATACCATAAATAGGTATTTATCACATTTAAATACAAAATTTCTGTACAAAGATTAAAAAATGAAGAGTCTGTGGAGAATTATAAAGTTTTATTTGTATCTCTTTTTTAAATTAAAGGGCTTTGTCGCTATGCGACTACCATCACTCAGTGAGAGTTCAAACTATTATTTCCACATTATCAAAGTAAATCTTTGGTTTCGAAATCTTACTTATATCTCTATTTATGGCACAATATTGCAGTCATTTTAATTGATTAGTAAATAATAATTATGTGCAAAAGCACTATGCACTATACAAACATTTTTTTTTAATATGCCGTGTATATAAAAATAGACATATACGTCAAACACCCTTATTAATTGATTAATAGCCTTAAGAGTGTTATCTCTTACTACATATAAAAATATAAAATAACAAAAGTATTAAGTCACTGTTTTGGTCCAAGTTAAGAATATTCAAATTTAGACTGCTTTAACTATATCCTTGTTGTCTTTATGAAACAAATTAAGCAATTCTTTCTCATACTTGTCGCGTGCAAAATAACCAGTCACATCAGATCTTTGACTTTCTATTTTCTTGTCAACAAGATCACCATAAAACTTCTCATTTGCCAACATATCTTCATCATCCGGCTTTAAAACCAGGTAGGTTTTGACAGCTTCCACAGCATCTTCTAACTTTTCAAGGTGATAATAAGATATCTGTAGGTGATTAAGTATATCTGTGAGAAATTCAACACCGGAGTTATATTTTAAGAGGCTAAGTTTATCTTGGCACAGTTGATGACAGTGTAGCAATGAAGCCATATTATTAGATAATGTTATTACAAATTCCGATGACCACTCTTGTCCTGGCTGATGCTCACATTCTACACGACAGTGATTTTCAGATGCAATATAATTCTTTATTGCTTCTTCCATACTGGCAACAGTTTCTGCCCAATTTTTCTTAGAATAGGACTTTATTCCAAGGTTATAAAGAAGAACGTAATCATCACCTTCAAGGTCCATCACTTCGGTGGCATCTACCTCTGGCTGGTCTAAATAATATTGTACATTACCTTTCATAACAGTATCATCAGGATGTGCTAAAAAGTATGTATATGCTGCTGAAGCAGCTTTCTGAAACATATGCATTTGAAAGTAGCACATATGAAGGTACTCGTACGGTTTTTTAGTATGCATTTTGCTTAATACATTCTCCTCAGGTATACTTTTCAAGTTGATTGCTCGGAATCCAATATCTTGACATTGATTTATGCAATTTCTTCGATTAAAATAAGTTTCATAGATTTTAAGATCTGCAATATCTTCTTTCACATGACATTCATACACTTTTGATGCACATTTCAGTCTACAGTTCATTACAACAGACTTTATAAGTTTATAAATGTGTAAGGATTCTTCAAACTTTTCGATGCATTTAGACCATCTTTCGTCCGTATAAGCTTTAATTCCTTGTTCAAATGTTTTGTCTAAGGACATAGGAGTGAGGCATATAGTGTACTTTATGATAAATACCCATACTAGAAGAAAACTTTTAAAGTGGTTCATTTTTACGGCACTTTATGATGTTTTGGAGACACAAAGATATTATAAGCACTTGAATTTGCAATGAAAACTTTAAAATAAGAATGTTGATTATCTAAACATAGCGTGTTCAACGGTTATTTAGTTATGTGACCTAAATTATTCCAGGAAATGGGTTTATACATGACCCCGATAACCCCGGTCGGTCTGTAATAGTTGTACACGATTTTGACAGATGACATATTTTGATTGTTTTTATTTTCTTTGAAGCATCTTTTATTGATATGTGTCTTTTTATACTTTCTGAACATATTTCTGACAAATTAAATCTAAGTTCAGCATGTAGTCACCATGCATTTTTCCTCGTTGATTAGTTTTTTGGACTCACTAGCTGTGTCGTTGTTTACCAAAAGCCAATAAATAACAACATTTACATTAAACACTGACAAAAACAATCAAATTACCGTGGAGCACTGGCACGAATGAGTAATAGTCTATACATTACACGGTCAGCTGATGGAACTATAGACGCCGCCATATTGGCCTCGGCTGCTCTGACGAGCGCCTTTCACTTTATCCCTACTCCGCGGCCGACCGTCACGCGACATGCGATACACAGACCAAAAAATTTGAGAAGATTAAATAGTATCAAATTTTTCACTTTAAAAAAAATGTGGATGACATGAAATGAGGACCGTCTTTCACAAGAACAAAAAACGATCTTCAAACAACCAACGATCTCCAACCGGCGCGTCGGTTTGGCATATTACAACATGACATGTGACAATAGCAGTACAAAGCGACATACACTACAACTATTTAATTTGAAATAGAATAACTTTATATTACAACTTCATTTTATCAGTCGTAATGACATATAATAATTCGGTTCTTGTGGGAAATTGGAGTGAAGAAAGACTTAAAAATGAAGTATGGAATTTATACATTTAGACAAGTAGAAATAAATTTACCACACATTCTTGTTTTACCTATTTTTACAGCTTTAGCTCGTACTCAAACATTACAAATGTATGCACATTAACTGATGTAATCTGGTAGAATAAGTCCCTGTGGTAGGAGATACCATGTTAGATAAAAATAATAAACTTCAGAAGTGATGGTACACATTGCGATATCGTCTGGGGCCATTTGAACATGATCTGGACGATCATCTTCACGATCATGATCATTTTCACGAAGTAAAAAAAAACTTTGTTGTTATTTAGATTTGTTCTTGTGCTGATAGATGAAGAATATGGAATATCACTAACCCTGTTCATACCGTGGGTGTCGTAAAAGCGACTAAGGGAGCAGACTCTGCGATACAAAAGGTCTTCAGTAAGAGGGAAATCTTGAAACAAACCCTATACCAGTCCGTCTAGTAAGCTTGGTATAATAGGCCAAAAACTTCTTTCTAAGGAGAGGCCCATGTATAACAGTCGGTTAATAATCCTTGTTGATGCTTGTGGACGATAAACAGTTATGGAAAATGGATGGATACGTGACAGTCAGCTTCTATTTGTTGCAGTATGAATTTAAATTATTTTTGAGAAAACGTGACAGAAGAGAGCTGTTACTGCAGAAATCTCGGACATTATTCAGCAATCTATTAAAAGAGGTATGGATTCTGTATTTCTGTACAGTCCAATGATTATGAAACCTTTTAAATGCCTTCTTTTTTGTATTATTACTTCTACCAATTTAGATATTTTTAGGCAAAATTTATACCTAAGGTAATATAGTTTCACATTAATTTAAGATTTTTTTTTCTAAGAGACAAGTCATAATCCAAATCTAATAACCATAGTATGCATATAAGTGAGTTGCAACTTGCACCAATTAAAATATTTCTTTTATAAATGGCTATACTCACGATATTAATCATTTCCATGTCGAGGGGCTTTAGCCATTCATATAAACGACACCTAGACTGCTATTTGAACTGGACTCATAACAACAATAGTGCTGGTACTAGTACCGCCGCGTAATAACATACTCTTCACAATGATTAATATTAGTATGAGTAGTCTTAGAATCTCATCATACAGTAACTTAATTAGATAGATACACACATAATTATGATTTCTGATTACAGAGACCACTTGCAATAAGTGGAACATTCGTGCAATTTGGGTTCAACGTCCAATTAGTTGCATCTGATGTGCTAGGTAACGTGACAGAAATATGCTGTCGCTGTTCTTATTTTAAGAATCAATATACTCATCATCATCATCAAAAGCCATTTAATAAGTACATTACTGGACTGGCCTCTTCTTAGAAAAAGGTTTTCGCTTCTGTTATATCATTAACTTATCTATTCACAAAAAAGCGACAAAATTGTTTTTTAACGCGATGTAACAAGCAAAAGTTACTCCGTCGTCTTTACGTGCTTTTGTCAAGGTATATATTGCACGACAAGACAGCTTACCAAAACATTTTTGATACAGTAAATTATTGATGTAGGTATACTTTGAACCTAAAACGCTTATTATAGCTAAACCTGCGGTTCCTGGAATTAAGCTGCAGTACGGCCTTGCATTATCTAGCTTGGTGCGAGAGCGTCAAGTGGACTATACGCAGAATATATGTGATGGATGTATGATGACCTTATCTCCTATCACTACTCCTTGTTGTCGAAACACATTCGTTATCGTCAGGTATTCAACTTTATACTTATAAAAGAATCTGTTAGGCATCGGAATATTTCTGAGCATTTTGTAAACTTGGCATTATAATTTGGGGTTGATCTCGCCCACAAACCCGGCACAGTAAATTCTGAGCACCAGAATCAACAGCAGTGATCCAAGAACTCATCAAGAGTTGGAAACATCTATACTAAGATATAAAGCCGAAGAGTTTGTTTGTTTGCTTAAATCACTATTCTCAGAAACTACTGGTCCGTTTTAAAAAAATATTTCAGTGTTAGATAGCCCATTTATCGAGGAAGGCTATAGGATATATATCATCACGCTGAGATCAAAAAGAGCGGAGCACCAATGACGAATGTTGTGGTCTACGGCTTTATGATAAGACTGGAGAGTTTGTTTGACGTGTTTTAATAGATAAAATAAAATAGAAATATCTGATTGCAGTGTACATGGCGAAGATTTTCGTGGAAAGCTAAATTACGGCGATGAATTCTTGCTCAGAGCAGAGAATTATGGAGATAATGAGGTTAATTTTAATTTAATTTTGACTGTTGATACTAGCAATAAATTCAGTTAACACAAATTATTTTCATCAATATCTTTTAATACAAGATCACTTACATCAGACATCACAGACACAAAAAAACTATACAGTTGATTAACTTCCTTTACAAATATCTTACGAAAATAGAAGTTTCGTTTACAAATATCTTACGAAAATTTAGGTTTTGTAGCGAGTGTCTTTTAAGTTGCAACGAATCAAAGGTACTCATTTTTATTTTGTTTTAAAATGAACAACACTAGTACTTAATTTATGAACTTTAAAATAATTTGTAGTTTATTTACTTTGTGAAATCCAATCGGTGTTATGCTATTTATACTTTCTAATTTCACTTTGTATCATATTTTACATATTATCTCTATACAATAAAACCGAACCACGTTAAGGAAAACAAAACCATCAAGACAAAGGGTATCAAACGATGGTACGCATTATATATATTTTGCGATGAGCAATGTTTTTACTACCATTATCTGTACCTGAATATTTTTTGTTTGATTAAGCTTTTCCTTTGGCTTTTGGTAAGCCTTCGTACTAAATGAATCATAATTCTCTAATATAGCGCAAAATATGTTAATAAAGCTAAAATAAGTTAATAAAACTTGATTCCAAAATATTATAGTTTGGGAAAATTTTCAGAGATGGCACTAGGTGCATGTTATTATTAGCCTTTCTTGCTGATACTAAATAATGATTTAACATACTGTAGAAGATTATTTTAACTTAAATCTAATACATCGGGTTTCCCAGTTCAGTGATCAGCGTGTCCGGTGATACATAGGCCTCTTCCAGCTGCTTCCATTCTTCTCTATTGGTAGCTTTTCTGGACCAAATTTGGTCCAGTTGCATGTAATGTATCGCAAATAGCATAAAATTTATTAAAGTTCTCTTTTACTTATTTTTTCTGTGTTTTTAGGCAGCACCATTGTACGTCCGATATTCGCCAGCTGTAACACCAGAGCCAAGAGATCGTATGCCTCTTCGTCTAAGCGCCGTTAAAGACAGTAATTGTCGTTATACAGCAATGCCTTTATTGCCTCGTGATCGTATTGAAGGTTTCGGTAGTCCAGTAAAGGTGCCTATAAATAATATAATTTATGAAGATATCTGAAACAAATAATACTTGTAAAAACCCGCTATATGGATTTAACGCGCCAGACACCCCGTTTTCGACTTTCTAAATATATATATATATATATATATATATATATATATATATGTGTATATATACACAAGATTATCTTTTTCGTTTAAAGGTATTAGATTAATTGACCGTATATATATAAAAGACCGTGGAGACATCGCCCCACACATTGGCAGAATGTCCGGCGTGCGGGGTCCGAGGCGTGATCTCGTGGCGGCCATCGGAGTCAGGGTTGTTTCGCTCGGTAACAAGATTTCGGGCATGTTGCGGAGCGAGAGTGCATGGAACTGAGCTGTCTCATTCTGCGAGCAAGTTATGCGGAGCGGGGTCGGGTTAGGTTTAGAACTCTTTCGGTTCACTACGCCCGGAAACGGGCTCGGTACCGCACAAGACTCAGGCGCCTTATAAGCGCTAGCCAAGGGGTGACAGGTGACGCCATCCGTCCCCCTAGCAGAAGCATCGGGGTTCATGTACAGGAGGGGCCTTCTGCAAAGCGTAGTTAGCTCGAGGTACGTCAGGGTTACAGAGTCTTCCTTTCGAGGGTGCACCTGGTTCCCCGGCTTCTAGTATCCGAGTCCGCGTGCGGTTTTAGTTGGTTCATTTGGTGGTATTCGACGGGATTTCAGCACAAAAACAGGGGAGAAGTGAGTAAAAGTCACCTGATGGTGAGTGTGTACTGCCATCCATGTATACCTGCTATTGAAGAGACGCAAGTGCCTTGTACTTTTACAGTGCGCCCCCAGATTTTAGGGGAAGGGGTTGGTTTGCGGTAATCTTAGTCAGTAGGTTGCTTTTTAACTAAAAACTTACTTAACTCTGGTTTTCTGTGAGGCCGTGGCAAGTACTTCTTTCGATCCGATCTATAGAACCATATGTGTCGAAACGCGGCTGTTGAAACTTGGCTCTCCCACGGTTATCTGACGTGATGGAATATGTTATTTCTTTGTCAGCTTATGAATTTGATCTATGGAAATTATGTTTTCTAGCAAATTTAAATATGTGTAGAGGTATTATCTCTTGTGAAATGAACGAACAACATTAATATATACCGTACGTACGCTACGCAAAAAAAACATATTATTTCATTAGCTGAACTTAAAATATTATTTTTATATATAATAATCGTAAGTAAACAAATCTTTCGTTGCTTTTCAACTAGTAAGTGAGATAACCGGAGGTCCTATTGATACAGAGGCAGGAGGTAATTGTACTCAAAGGACGGGAATGCACTTGTTTCTGTGTGTGTCACATGATATAAAAATTGGTACAAAGCTAGCAAAATATCAAAATTATTTCTAATTCGCCACAGGTCACATCGAGTATTTTCTATTAGCTGACCCTGCGAACTTCATACCATCGTCCCTAAGTTTCGGAAAAATTGTTTTAGAATTTATGTACGCCTCAGGTTTCCATGAGTAGTGTTCAGTCGTGGACTAAGAAAATATAACCCTTCCGGTTTCCATATAATTTTCTTCCATACAATCATTGTTCTGACAGTAACAAACACATAAAAAAAGAATCATCCAATTTGGTGCAGACATTTGGAAGTTATGCACGTACATACATTTTGGTGATTCATTTTTATTCATAATATACATATAGATATCCTAAAAATGATATGTGAAATAGTACGCATAAAAAAGATGTTTGTTAGTATATCGAGGAAATATGACATAAAGGATTTTAATAAAAGTTGCCGGACAGTTAATTGAACCGGATTAACATATTGTAAATAATAATATAACACGTTGTGGGTACATGAAAAATGAAGACTCGTTTAGATTGCCGATTAAACTTTACTGTTACTTTGGAGTTCTAAAATTCTTCAAGACGATAAAATGTTGCTCTGTTGTTACACTAATAAAATTTTCAGATGCAATAGATTTAACACAAATTTATTACTTTCAACTTTTTCAGACTGGCGCTCGTCTCATAGTAAAAAATTGTATCGCTGACCAAAGTTTGTGTGTAATGAATCAAAACTGGATACAGACTTTCTTTGGGGCTGTGAGTTTTAACATTATGAGTGTTCTCGAATATTTACGGTAGAATTAATATTAAGCTGAGAGTTCTAAGGTTTGACTTGGCTTAAGTGCACAGTAAAATAAATGTGTATGAAGTAAACTTTTTGACTTAAAATGAATTTGATCGACGACTGAACACAAAATTTAAAAAAATAAATTTGAAATGTCAACGTCGTCTGAAGTTTTCTTTTAACTTAAAGTTGTGTAATGTTATATACATTTCTTAATATTTACATAATATAAGTAAGTACATACTGTATTTATTTAAAATTATACTATTTGACCTGCAGCTCCAACTGTGTGTATATCGGTAATCACGGTAAAGATAAGCCTTCCTTCCTTAGGAATCAAAGTAGATATCTTATTTCATTTATTATATATTAGTCTTATACATATCTTGCTATTCCATCTATAGGAGTGTGGAGTCACTTGCCGGAACTACATCGACATTCACGGAAGATTTACAGCGGAGAATATTTTCACAATGGTCAGCGATGTTGAAACCAAATCAAAAAAATAGTTTTAAACAATTTTTAAAAATGAGAGAGATTATTTTCGTTATTTAGAAATATCTAGTAGGACTGCAAATCATACAAAATTTTTAATCCAAATTTTTAGCGTATTTTGGGAATACAAGGATAGTAAAAGCCTACTTCTATGTAACGATTTCTTGGATTAACAGAATTCGCTAATACTATAGTTGTATTGTAGTGTACTATAACTCGTGTTTAATATATTAATAAAATGTATATAATATTTAAGTCAGACAGATACATAAAAATATGGAAAAATCCTAGTTCACATTTGGAAATGTCCTAATTTTTTTCTTCTTATGCTCTTTTACAACAGTACGTTTGTTTTGTTGTTGTTTGTATGTAAACAGTACGTTTTTATTTATAATTACTATTTGTAACAATAATGAAAGACTGCGTTCTATATTAAACAACATTTTATTATCTCTCACAAAGTTTAATTTTAAAGTAGCAAGCCACAATTTATTTCAAATTTGAGGACGCCATAGAGTTTTTATAGCCGCATAAAATTACTTTAATTTACAGTTTTGTTCAGATTGATTGCTTTGGATTCACAAGATTATTGGGTAAAGTTTTTATAGAAATAAAAAAGAAGTGAATTTTCGGTACTAAAAGGTAGGCAACCAAGGTGTAACATATATTTTGTACTTTCTATTGGCGTATAGTTCGTTTGGATATCACGTAGGTGAAATTTAAAAAAAAATATTTTTTATAATTTTAATTAATGATATCCATGAACGTTTTTTCAGGAAACCCACATGGGTTATGATCAGAAACCTGTTTTATTTAAAATAATATAATTTCCATCCGAATAATAGCTGGGCGAAGGTCGATCTTACCTCGGATCTCCTACTATAAGATTTATAACCAAGTCTAAGTTCCAGGTATTCCAAATTCGTCTATTGCCGTTCATTGCTAAACGAGGTCGAGGTACCTGTTCTATGCTCTGTTAACTTGACCTTGACTTTTATTTACTAAATCAAATTTCATGTTTAGTAACGTATGAAAGTTATAGTTACAAATGGCTGCAAAACACTTTTATATTTAGGTAATATACATAGTTGACATTCTCCCTTTAACGGATGAAATTCCTTTGGCGCACTTGGCTTTTACTAGACTCAACAACGGTCGTTTGCGGTTAATATTTACCACTATCGTTGTGTGGCTAAATATCATAGTATATAAGCTCCTATTAGAGAAATACTGTCAGACTACAAATTTAATTAAAATGTAGTGAATATATTTGCTAGTGTGTAAATACTATAAACAAATATTACATACGTTAAAAAGTAAGTCACGCATTCATTTTTAAAAAGGCAAATCCTGCATTACGAATGAATCCTGTGTTGCGGGGACTTTACAAACATACATGAAATGGAGACAAAGAACAGCCAGTCGTACTGATGTTAAATGCTTGTGACTCATGAGTTACAGGCCTTGGATGGTGGTAGTTACTTTATATCAGGTGAACTATTTGCTTGTTTGCTCTCTGTAAAAAAATGTGTTACTAGCTGTCACGCATATTTTGGCCTGTGTAAAAGTTATGTTAGTATAATTAGAAGAATAGACATACTACTACTCCATATACACGGCTTTTGCCTAGCAAAAATACTCAGTATGCCCAGGCTGTGTTGTTTTCAGTTAGTTTCATCCTAGCATAATTTTTTTTCACTATTAACATACATCACTGGAATTCAGACAGTAAAGCGTTTGGTTTGCACACCATTAGGTACATTGCATCGGAAATTGCATTGCAAGCGTTTATTGATTTTCTTACCTACATTTGACCATCGACTGAAATTGTAACATTTAAATACTAATGAATATACTATTAATGCAATCAACAGTATTCTAAGGAATTTATAAGATAAGTGTATGAGAAATATAAGTCTGATCTGTGATTGATTTATTAGCCGTTGAGATTGATCTCAACTTTATAGGCTTACTTACAGCTAAAAAACAATAAAACTACATTATAGTAAGCTGACAGCCAATTACAAGTCTCCGTTTATAAAAATATATTAGTTAACTAAACTGCGAACATCGCGGCACACTTATTTATACATAACAATGTTAAAGAGATAATATAATAAAATACTTGATTTGATTAGTGACTGAGCTTGACATAAGATAGCAATAACCGTACTCAATTTGAATCTGCTCAATTATTATTGCCATTAAGGCTTAAGCACCTTCTGCTGACAACACACCTGTTTGAAAAAGATCAAAGCCATGCTGCTCGCGTATTATGTTAATTTGTTAACTAGCATGCAATATGTATATATATATATATATATATATATATATATATATGAAGACACATGGATAAACCTCATTCTTTTAATGACAGCTTTATTACATCTGTACTACTTATATTAATTTCTCTATGGTCTTTCAATATTTACGATTCCGAGATTTATTTTTGTGTTCGTAATAGTTTATACTTGTGTTAATAAATAATTAATGTTCCAAGATGCATAGCGACAAGGGTATTGTGTATTGTAACAGAGTTCGTATCGGTAATTGGTACGAGGCTTCAACGTTAGAAGAGGTAGGTACATTCATTTCCTTGGTCGTTAGGAAAAGTAAGTCGCAATGTTATTATAAATAAGAAAGGGAGTTCGAGGACTTCATTTGTCGTTGCAATGAAATTAATGTACGAGTATATGGTAGGTTCAAGGAATTCACTATGATATTTCTAGTAACAGCGGATTAAATCAAGGTATAGCTTTAGGGAACATTTAGACCTAACATTTTGTAGTCTATTACAGTTATTTCTGATCAAAGTCCTCTCTTAATGCGAAAATCGTACTTTCCAATATGTGTGTACCGGGTGCTCCAATTTCCACTTTTAATCCAACTCGACTATGTACTAACTTCGTCAGGTCAGAAAGATCTTTAGAAATGATAAGTTTTTAATATTCATTACATATATTCGTAGCAGAATAAAGAATTTTTAATTTCCCAATAAACCTTTTAAATACGATATTTTTATACAAGATATAATTGTATAAGACTTTTGACTCAATACCCGTTGAGCCATTCAGTTATTACTGATAATGTAATTAATTAACATTTTCTTAAAAATAGTATAAACTGAATAAGTTCTTGCAACAAATGAAGAAAGGGGACTTGATGCTCGCAAGATACCGTAATATGACCGAAAATCTGAACAAGCCGACGACGCTCACCCAAACATCAGGACCTATTACGTTTGGATCTAAAATCTCTTTGTTAGCACCACATGCGCCAGGTATGTATTATGTGATAGGTTATACTAACTTTAGTACTTCAGTCTATTGCCGTCATCTGAAGGAAGGATCCTTATTTATTTAATACTGATTCAGTAACCATGTCGTCGTGCTTTAGAGCTATACTTCGGTATATACCGTGGAGTCGGCTTATACATATAAGCCGACTCCACCTTACAAAAATCGGTGTTAAGCAGTTTTTTTATTGCTGTGCGGGTGTAGTTCCCGTCCCCATTAATACGCAACCCAGACAGGTTGAAATATGATATATGGTAAGTTTTCCTTCTCTTTGAAGTGCCTTTGGCCTATAATTTGCTTTCTTAGTCGTCTCTTACGACATCCACGAGATGAACGGAGCTAATAACATTAGTTTTCTTAATCAGTCACCACATATTTACAAATTTTAACTCATATAGTTTTAAACCTCTTTCCCCTAATTATGAAACGATTGACAACAAAGAGTGTTTGTTTTGACTCTTTTTCACTTACTAACTTATTAGGTGTAGCACAGAAAAGTCTTGAGTCCAAACTTTGAATTTTGCTATTATATAATAGCAAAATTATTGCTTGCTATTATAATAGCAATATTGCTGCTATTGAATATTAGAATTTGTTGTTACCAGCTACGGACCCACCAATTGAAGGTAAAACTGGCCTCCTACTTGGAGGTAGAATATCGTCGAACCAAATAACATATTCTCAAGAATTGGAGGATGGGTTTACAGTAGTTGCACTGCCCGATACACTTCCAGCGGAAAGGTCAACATTTATTATATCAAGTGCTGATTATTGTGATAGAACAGGCGAACAGTTAAAATATAACCAAGAGTTTCTTCTAATGTTGTCATCATCCCAAAAAAAGAAGGTAACTGGTAAAACCTAGTTCACGATCTCCCAAATATCTCTTCCAATTTTGTCAGTGGATCAGCTTTTTAAAATTATTTTCTGTTGCCGTTGAAATTTAAAGTTATAACAATTATTAGCCTAATTATATTTTGAATAGGATTTATGACATGTTTTTTGAAGGGTTCTATTTCTCTCCACGCAACCACATGAAGGTGTTACCAACATTAGGCTATCGCAATCAATAATAACCTTTTTTTACAAAAATCGCATATGAAAATTATTTATCATTTTAGTAATTTTCGTCATATTTATTTACTATATTTATTTTAATTAATATGTTTGTGAATATTACATATGTATATATTTACATAGGTTTATCTATATGAAGATAGAAAATTATCTATCAATCTGCAGATGGACGGGAATAAGTTTAGTCCATTTTTTTATTCTAAGACTCGTCGACGACTAGGAAACAAAACACAAACAAAAAGATCGGTTTGAAAGAATAGAGAAAATAGTTGCCATCTGGGGTCTTTCCTGTTTATGTGAATGTGTAATACATCGACTATAGATAGATGACAGTGAGGTACAAATTAAGGTGGGGTTCCTTTTATACAGTGTTAATTTAAATTAGCGCATCACCTCTTGCAGGCAGCTTCACTTCATCTGGTGATGGTGATGCGCTAATTTAAATTAACCCTGTATATATAAAACTTTATTACTACCTATTACCATACCAAGAATACCTGAACCACTTAGGTTCCTTACTTTAAAATAATAGCAATAAAGAGGATCGATTAAATTCTAAAATATTCCAGCCTCTTTACATAAGGTACGATCCGGATCCTATACCAGGTTTGTGTGGTGCGTTACCATTGTATCTGAGTCAGAATGCGGTGTCTAATACGCGCTGGAGAATCTTGCCCGAACAGAAACCCAACATCACAAGGTTTGAACAAGAGGGTCAGACTGTAATGGTAAGATTCATTTACTCGTTTTATGGAATTATTAGAATATTCTTGCAATTGATGTTCGTCATCAAAGGAAAATCGAAATTTCGTGATATGGACATCATCGGATGTCACTAGACTAACATGAAAGTTAGTTAGCGCTTGGTTATAATATCTCATTCGCCTCCGTTTCTTGCATACTTAGTACCTTTCAAAATACCCAAGCTTCAGACTAACTAAAAAGAGCAAACTTAACTAATTTGAAATAAACAATACTACATAAATTACTATTAGTCATAAAAATAAATTTTACAAAAATAAAACTATTGATGATATTTAATGCAAATTGTTTAACATTTCCAATAGTCTTATCTAAGGACAATTTAATTTTTGTTGTTTGGTCAGCGTGAACTTTTATATATGGATCAAATTAAGTGGCGAGCAATTAGTGAGACTTATGTTCAGTAGTGGACCGCGATCATGATATAGATTTCTAAATGTCTTGATTTTCAGGTCAATACTGATATTGTTGTGAATCATTGTGCGACAAATCTTAATTTGGGTGTAAATACAAGCTGTTGGTCTATGGGATTTTATGGGCAAGTTAGTATACAAAATTTATATATTCATAAATAAATGTCGTAGTTAATTACAAAAGTTGAACTAGCAAAAGTTTAGAACAAAGTTATTTACTGTAACGAAGTCTTACGAAGGTATTTCAGTTGCTAGACCAGCTTCTGTGATTTGAAAATGTGGCTTAAATATGTTAAGCCTGTAAATTTGTTTGAGATAACACGAAAAAAAATGTTAACAGGTTTGTGCCCCTCTAATGAAAACCTGCTTAGACGTTTATGGGCGGGAGTTACCAAACAATATCTGGCAAATCTATATACCTTTAATAGAAAGTGAAAAACCAGAAGAATGAAGTTAGCTTAATCAGCTTTGGTATAAATTTCTAGTAAAAATAAACAGCATTTGTGTTGGAATATAACCTTATCAAAAGGCAGAAAAATCACATTTGGTATCTAAAATAAATTTAAAATATAATTAAAGTAAAGCATTTCATTTGAATATACTCTATAACTATATGGTTCTTCTTATCGTATAACAAATAAGCACGCGGGTGACCTGAATGCTTAGTGTACATCCACTCGATCGTTGAGGTGACCGGGGTTAGGTTTTGCGATTGGCCTTCACTGAAGTCGTCACAAATCGCATTTGATGTGACATAAACTTACATTGGGCCTTTTTAAGTGATCATCACTTCCAATGGGGAGGCCCATTACCAGACACCTGCCGAGTCACAAGCACGATGCCGTACCTTGAGTGCCCACTGAGAATCAGATAAGGACAGTATATAATTTTTAAAAAAAAATTGCCTATCTGTTAATCCAGGGTTTCAACTATCTAAATAATAAATTGATTCAGCCAATGGAGCGTGAAGAAGTAACAAACATACAAGCACACAGTAATTTTTATAAAGTTTTATAATGTGAGTATAGGTAAGGTAGGTTACATTAAATTAAATAAACCTGTACTTATGTGAACACAAAATATTTTGTTTTGGAGTACATAGGTGTGAGTTCAAAAAACAAACAAGTTGAAGATGAATTAGATGGATCTTGCTGTTTGCGTCGTCGCAAGGCCACTCAATGTTCGTTATTGTCTCGTTTATTATACGTCTCGCCATCTGAAGTCTTTCGGACTTATTGCGTCTACCTTTCAGAACATGAATAAGTCATACCCTTCGTTATAAGAATTGCTCTAAAACATTTCTATCGAGAATATCGCTTGAAACATTTCAAAAAACACGTCATTTGTTATTTAAATCAAATCAAAATTATTTAAGTCACTGATATCTTTCAGTAACGCTTTATATAACAGTTACCTATGAACAACTGGAATCTATTATTTAAATGTTTTGAAAACAGCACATTATAGAAATATTAATACAGTTCATTAAGAGTACCATTCACTATTATTAATATTAGTAATCTTACCTTAATTGTGCCGGATTTAAAATTTTACTCTAACCCTATACTTACTGCCTTCATGATTTATACAAACTGAATATTTCATGAAATTCGTTGATATTTTTTTTGTGATTTCACTAATTGGATTTTTTCACAAAAGGTTTGTAAAATATGTTAATGTACCTCGTTCGTTATTAAAATATTCTAATATCTTACTCTAATTTTATCTCAATATTGAGTTTTACTTTTGAAATATCTAGTGAAATCTTTCAGTAATGAGCACATTTAATTGAACTCTAAGTTCCATCGAACTGCGAGACGTGGTTCAAGTTTTTTTTTACAGCAAAAGAAGTTTGCCATTAAACCCTAGTCGTATTCCTTTCATTAGTTCTTGGATTCATTCTAGTTCTTGGATGAGAAATAGCTTTTTCAATGTTATTGAAACCCCATTAATTTTTCCCATAAAAGATGAAGTGTGCACGTTTCGTTTTAATAAATATATGTACCAAAAGTTGTAAACATTTGTTTTAGTACCAACATAAATCAACCATAAAAGCTGTTGAAAATGTCTCCGAATTTTCTTATACTCCACAAGTTTTGTATGAAATAAACACATCATTGAAAAAGATATAAAAATTGGAAGGGTATCTATAAAAAAGCTTATCGAAGAGTGTAGAAATAAATTTTTATACATTATCCCGTCCACATGTCGTTTGAATAAGATACGAGTAGATTTAGACCCATATTATTTATATTTGAACTGTTTAGATTCCCAATATTTACCCAGCTTTATTAAATTGTTTACAAAGTGATCTAAAGACAATAGATTCATACAAACCGTACTGTGCTTAATTTATGATCCACATTTTAGTGTATATATATGAGTAATGCCATGTTTCGTTTAGATACCTATTGTATTCAAATTAATAAGGATTTCTATGAGCGAAAATGTCATGCATAAGTTCATTTAGTTTACTCGTGTAGAATGTTTGAGGAATTATGAAAATTTAATTAGTCTACCTCCACGTCGCCTGCTACAAGTTTACGCATGCGGAATTTATAATGAACAAATGCATTTATGACATAAGTAACTAATTACTGACTTTATTGTTCAGTACTTGTATTTTATAGTTTTGTTCTATAATAATGTTTTAACTTTTAAAGAGTTCCCTCATTTCAGATGCTTATCTAGCGCGTTAAAAAAGCAAACAGAAAGTGGAATCTAATCCTCTTTAAGAACGGCATCATGTCCACACAGGTCCGTCAGGTAGGATGCAAGGCACGTCCCGCCGCTCCTCGGGCGACTGTTGCGCAGTTTGCTTGGATACATTACAAGCCCTTTGTGACGTATTTCTCTGGGGACATACAATTGAGTCGTTTGAGTGCCTGTCTGGTATTTTGTAACTCTGAAAATGATATTGGTTTCCACTGGACTGAGAGGAATTTCATATGTCTGCGACAGGCGTTTCAGAGTTTTACAAAACTCTGAAACGCCTACCTAAGCAGTTACAAAAACTTCTGCTACATCTATTTTTCTTTTGAACGTAATGGTATATTATTATGCTTATTTCAATACTAATTGGATTGTCACCACAAATATAGACCATCAGGTTTTCTTTGTATTTAATCATAGTCTTCAGGTTTTTCAATTTGTACGCACGGTATATTGTCTAGCTTGCTTATTAAACCATTTTCATCAAAAGTGTTTTACATTTTCTGCAACAATAATACAATAGCAGGTTATGGTCTAGGGCTAAATACGATATTCTATAGGATGGTCGTGAAAATATACCGCCCATAAGATCGCGTTTCAGATGTTCATGACGGTACTCGTATTATGTCATTTTGCCCGATGGATGTGGTTAGATATGAAATCAATATTACCTTAATCTTACTTCTATACGTCAATCGTTGCAGCCTGAGGTTTGGAATGTTTTGCTATCCATTAGATGAGCAAAGTTTTGGCACCATATTACGGTTCCGTTATATACATACATCTGTAAGATTTTAACAAAGATTATTTCATTTGTGGTGCCGGGGTATGAGGCCCTCGAGTATATTTACCGCTGGAACTTATCTACCCTCCTACTGAATAATGGTTCACTACAATAACCGACCCCAATGTTGCTGACTTTTCACTTTATTTACGTACCTTTTCTCTCTTTGTCTTATTTTATCGGTTCTTTTAATATTGCGTCATTCATGCCTACGGGTGAAACATTTTTATGAATTACATTTAATTTTGGTTGAGGAATGAGAGACGTGTTGAAATACTTTTATTAAATGAACATTTTTTTTAATTTTATAAAATTTAGGTCCGATAGCATGTTTGTATTATACAAATTTAAATGTTAAAAGATGATCTGTTTGGTACTATAATCACATTATGATTTTGAGAATTTAAGATTAAATTTTTTGTTCTGTATATAAAAAAAACTACAATTTTTTTTTAAATATCGTTACTTTTGTGATATGCTATTCAAATAGCAGTATTATTTTTGGTGATTTCCCGATAAAAAGTATTTAAGATTGTCCAAAAGCGTACATTATTTATACTTTTAATCGAAGTCTCTTACATCTATTAATAAATTAAAAGCAATATGTAATCCCTTCAAGAAAAATAAAAACCTGGATTCATCTAATAATTATGACGTACGTATTCGAAACATTTTTTATATTTTTTATCATTAATTCAATCACGACGAAGACTTGAAGACTCGAAGATTTAGAATTGAAGACTTTCAATACTTGACATTGGCAGAAATAGCTGATCCGGCTGGTTGCCATATCATCAAAAGAAGAAGAAGAACACAGATATCAAATGTTTCATAGCTGGGAACAGTTTGTATTGGAAAGTTTAATTGTAATGTTTTCTATTTTTCGTTACTTATTATTTATGTTTCTCACTGTTTAAGCCTTCCTTGAACTTCCACAAATATTTTTAAATAGCAAGACAAATTAATTTATTTATGTAGACTAAGCTGCTCAACCATGTTCGGATCCTATTAGTCATAGACGCGCCAGCAAAACACACGTTTTAAAAAGAAAACTTTGAAAATCGATTAGAAAGATTCCGAGTTCATCGTGAGTGATGTTCGGGACGGACAGGACGGGACACGAGAATTATATTAAAAATAATAAATATGTTAATTACGATTTTATACTCTCAGTATTTAAATTTATTTGAGACTCTGTGGTTCTTAAATAAATTATTTTGATAACGTAAAATAAATTATTTGTGAAAACTGTAAAGTTTTTGTTACCAAGCGATGGTTGTTACAGTTGTTTTCTCTGGTAGCCTTTCCCACGTGAATTATTCATAGCGTTGAGTTTCACAATAATATTTATAAATAGTTTAGACTAAAGATAAAACAATTAGGTGTTTAGGGTTATATTATCCGGCAACTGGACATCTGGACAAAATAACATTTGCCTTTTTCAAATGACGGACGTAAATATTTGTAGTTGCCTTAAAAATAGCCAAAGATAATGATAAATTATTCTCAAGTGCTAAAATCAATCAAATAGCCGAGGTAATATTATATAGACAATGCGCGTACGAGATTTAAATTAAAACTGACCTATAGACTCGACTTCTATTCATTAAGATTTAAGGTTCTCTTTGGTTCACGTAAAAATACAAAGCAAAATTTCGTGTCCGATGTATTTTGGCTATGAAATATCCTACAACTAATTAAAATAGGTAGGGAATACAAAAATAGTGTCACTAAGTAATAGCAAAATACTATAAAGTTATGGAAAGTAGAGGTTTTCTTCATTGGATTACGCTTATGATCATAAAATTATAATCAGGCAAAGCTATGCAGCAAACGGCCCTTAAGAAGATGGTCATTACGAATAAGTGCTTATTTAGCACTTAGGTAGCAGAATACCTTAGCTCACAGTCGACGAAGACAAGTGAAAGCATTTATTTTCTCGTAGTACGGAGAAATGTATTTATTTCAATAGATTTTGCGAGTGTCTATATTTTTCTATTCTGCTATACTCCATTTTTTTCAGGATCAAGGTCATATTGTCCATAGCCAAAAAACCTGTAAGTAAAATTTACTAAGCTGAACACAGAATTCTGGATAGTGACCGGATATTCCTTTCATCTCTGGGTTAGTCCAAGTCATTTTTAAATATTACTAGCAGTACAAATAAATAAGGTAAAATGTTGTTTTTGTGAATGTTGATGTACCTATGACACGAAGTTATAACCAGATAGCTTCTATGTCTCTGGCACTTTGAGTACTGATAAAAAATCTGTTTTTGTAGTCATGACATATTTTAACTGCCCTTGCCCTAATCACCTGAACGTTAAGTTATAAAATCATTTTTATGCTTTAGTATCGTAACCTAGGTCACCTATAAATTATTAGTAACTGTTATACTGCGGCAAAAACTCCTCAGCATCCTTGTTCGATTTTTTTTACCGTATAAATAGACTATAGAGTAAGTAAGTAACTACCGCTATTGTTGACGCCTGCAACTCAAGAGTCATAAGTGAATTTCAGTCCAAGGGTCCTAGCTCTTGTTTTTTTTTATTTGCGGAAATCCCTCCGGATTTCACCGGCTGGTGTCTTGTCTTGACTCGAACCGATAGCCCCTAAACCACACTCACTCACTGGAGAGCAACGAAAGAATTGTTTTCTGTGAGCCCGTGGTATCATTCTAATCAAGCAGGCCCATTCCGAAGCATTCAGCATTCAGGCCCACGCATGGCTCACAGAAGAGAGAGATCGATTGATTAATTGTCTAGTGATTATTAAGAACTGATTACCCGACTATGGCAAAGTCAAAAGGAAGGGTAATATTTTTGGCAGAGCATGTATGTTTGTATGGTACCGTACCGTAGCGCCTAAACTACTGAACCGATTTTAATATTTTAATGAATGCGGTATCAATAGATTCGTACCGGTGACAGGCACATAAATTTTATCAAAAGGCTTTAGTAAATGGGTTTTAGTTATTCTTAAAAAAATTGTTTTAAGATAAATTATAGTTGAAAACTAACAATTTAAATTGACGAGAGTTTAAAAACAGACTCACTAAATATCATGCCAATGGCCTTTATATATTAATCATACCGTTTACTCAAATTTGATTCATTGTGTAATTGTTACGTAAAAGTAGAAAAAGAAATGTTCCAGCCAATATTTTTGTCTTTATCATATTAGTAAGTATAAAAGTACTTAAGAAGCAACGTAATACTAAGTCGGATTTTAAATAAACACTCAACTAAGTACCTAAACACACGACGAAGCATTAAAAACAAAATTCATTTATCTCTTAGCAAAGAGATATTTTAACTCCCTCTTTTCTTTGAGCACCCTCTTGAAATGAAAATTTGCGAAAACCCGTCGGGAGTAAAATATTAAATTACTGAATGACTGTGATCATGATTTGCATGCAGGTGATCTTCAGAATAATTTTAGACGTCATTAAAACTTACTTTGGGAAAGATTCTGGCCACGTGATACAATTGTAATGAAGCTTTTACAGATTTTGCTAAAACCAGTAAAAGTTCGGCCTTTATGCTCGACAATCAACTGTAATTTACAAGGATGTAGGAAACAACTCGAAATCTTAATTTTGGAGCACAACTCGGGGATTTATTTTATTTTAATCTGTTTAATTAGTTTAATGGATAAGACCACTTCGTTTGTTGTTTAAAGCAACTACTCGTAACAATAGATAGGTCATTTGTTTAGGAGAACGTACAGCTGAAGAAGAAAGTGCTTAAAGGATTAGCATCCACAGACTGTTAAAGCACCATCATACGTCCCACTGCCGTCAATAAATCTGGTGGTAGATGGACTACTTATACTTAAAGTAAGGAGATTGTTGTATGTATGTAATAAGGCCACAGGCGTGCTGGTACACACACACACGCAGCACGCATGCACGCACGTCCGCACGCCCGCACGCATGCGCGCGCGCACACACACACACACACACACACACGAACACATACACACAAAACATTTGTGTTTACGTGGATATAGTAAATATTGAATAATAATATAAAATAATACTACGAAGAGTCACCACCCCTTATCATCTCGTGAGTGTCGTAAGAGCTGACTAAGTAAACTAGATAGACAACAGCACTGTAAAGAGAAAGAAAACAACAAAGTTTACATATTATATATAAATAACCTTTCTGACCAGGGTGGTATTATCACATCAACAGCCTTTAACAGTCCACAGCTGGACATATGCCTCTCCTTAGTACGTAAGTTTTGGCTTGGGGAGGGGAGGGGAGGAGCTAACATGGTTAGTACCGCTCCGTATTCTTAATACATTATCACACGGAATTTAAAAGACCAAAACCTACTATCTAAGGAGATACCTACATCCAGATTTTTTTTTTTTTATTTATTATTAAAAGAATGTTGGTAAAATGATTATGATAAAAGATTATACATGTAGCGATGGGGCAGCACCTCAAAATAAGTGGATTATGTGACGTGGCTTTACTAATTATAAATATATGGTTAAAAGAAGTTCGGCAATTAAATAATAAATACACAATTTAAAAGTGGTTAAGGTATTTTTTACTAAACACAAGTTTTTCAAACTTTATGATGTTACTTTGTTTTTATGAGCTCGTTTATGATTTCGGTGAAAGTAATTTATTACTATTTTCTTCCTTGAAAATGTTAACGAAAACAGATAGTATTATTCCTACATCAACAGCGAGTTCACTTCACGTGGTAATTTTTTTTGATGTTGTTAAAGTAGAGCATTACTCAAAAAAGTTTTATTTATGTTACACAAATCTTGAATGTAGTAAAAAAACTTACGTAGGTTCTTTCTGCAGGACGAACAGTAGTTGCAAAAGGTGAACTTAATAAGTGGTTACTATGGGGTACAATACAACGTGGCAACGACCCTAAATGAAATGTAAATTGCGCTCTTAGCAAATGTTATTCATAGAACAGGGCAACTTCATTTATATTCAGTAGAATGATTGTGTAGCCTTACGCAAAACAAAGTGAAGCAAGGCGAAATTAGACAAGTCTGAGAACATTATAATTTAGATCCTTGTACGAGGGCGAGGAATGCCTTTCAAACTTCACACAGATTCACAAGATACTTTGGTACGCTATCGGTGTACTCATACCATAGAAAACGACTTCACCAAGTTACAAACGAGAGCGTATTTCTTGCGTGTTTTCGTCATCACCGTGTTTATAATATTATGATTTTTTCTCCTTATCATTATCTCACTCATACATAATTTGAACCTTTGAAATCAAGATTTCGTATTAAATATCACATACATGTAATACGAAATTTTCATTATAGTGTAATTTTTAAAAAAGAAAATCACCCAGTTCATTATTAGGAATCTATTTACACCCATAATAGCAACACGGGCCACCAAACGGAGTGAAGTAGCCTTAGCGTCTTTCTCTGATTTAAGCAGTCTTTAATTTTTTGTGGGAGGAAATCATCACACATTTTAGACTCGCGAAAATAATCGCCCTTCACTATGAACTCATGTATAACAATTAAAACAAAACGTTTAGAATTTTACGCACACCTAAATACATTCCGTTTCATAACAGTGTTAGGCGTAGGCGGATTTAGGCTTAAGCTTTGGGCTTAAGTGGAGGGAAATACTTGCGTATGACTACTCTCTTCTGTGTTACATGTAAGATTGATTGCCCATGTCGATCAAGGTAGGTACACTATTAAGATCAATGTCTGCCACTGTGTGTGTGTAGATTTACAACGGGACCCCACTACTTGCGCATAGTAAGTACAACTAATTTCTTTAATAAATAGAACCTATTTATGTATCTAAATCAGCTTATGCACTGATAATACTATAGGCTGTCACATGAACTATAAAGTAAAGAAAAATATAGTTTATTCATATACTATACAACAAAATATCGCGTTAGACGAAAAAGTGAATTATATGTGAAATGTACCAACATTACAAAGTAAGCAGAGAAAGATTGCCAAAGGTTCCCCAATCATTATTTCCCTTGAGTAAGAGTGTTAACATTGGGTGATTCTTTTGTAATATCTTATGCATGGCTTTTGTCTTATTCGACTATTTACGTAGTAATAACCATTCGGAGGTAGTGAGCTCTTTTGGGATGTACTTCGTGAAATAAATATTCATTTGGGTGTACATCAGAGCTGTTTTTTATGTTACAAACATATCAAACAGAATTACAATATGTTGGATGATTATCGTTGACTATACATATAGACTCATATGTAGGTAATATTGTGTAATGCTCCTGTGGAACTAATGGTAGAAATATTTGTTGTATTGTGGGTAAGAAACAGTCTCTTCAACTGTTGCCCAACTTATATTGAAAATATGTAAGCGAGTCCAAAATCTTTACTAAATATTTATGTATTAAGTACTCACAAGTGTATCTTCGCAAGGAAAAGCGAAAAATCTTGTTTTTTGCTGATTGCAAAAACTGTATTTTACAACTATTAATTACAACAACGCGAAAAATAGATTGATAAGTATCTCTCCATCCGCATTTATGCCCTTGTTTTCCCAGTCCAGTTCTTTGAAAACGTTTTCAAGTGCTCAAACATGCTGTGGCGTTACTTTGTAAAAACTTTATCATAGAGTAACTTTCATCGACCCTGCAGTCCGTGAGGGCTTTTTCGACAGCCCAGGCCTCAACGGAATCGAATGCCTTTTCGTAGTCGTCGAATGCGATTAAGATAGGAATCTGGTATTCGTTACATTTCTCTTAAAGTGTTTTAAGAGCTTTTAGATGATCACATGTATTGAAATCACTCCGAAAACCTTCCGAAAAGTTCTACGGAAACCTTTACAGTAGCAAAGTACAGAATCCGAAATTCAAACCAGAACATAGGGAAAGGGCGCCAATTCCAAATGTTAGTTCTGAAGAGATCCCTGATATCACCTTAGACGAAGTACATTCACGAAGTGCCTGGAATGGAATCCAAAGTACCGCAGACTTTTAGTAAAGCTATCATTATCTTACTATTAAAAAAAGGAGATGTACGTCGGCTGGACGACGAGATAAAAAGTTAGACGAATACCAACCGCTCGAACAGGCTGGTTTTCGCAATGAAAGGTATATATAAAGTAAAAATGAAGAGAAATAGAAGGAATAGATAAATACATTTATACGAATAAACTTTACTCAGGGCTTATATTTTCATTTCGCTGTAAAGGGTAGTGCTTATGAAATAGGTCTATTAAATTTTTTTTAGGTTATATTTGAGATATATCAATGTCACATTCCTTAATAATCTTCTCCTTATTAATCTTTTATAATTTTATTTTTAGAAGGATTCATTGACTTGTATAATTTACAGCAAAGTAAGTCATTGTTTGTTCATTCACTTTGGATTTTCAATTCCCTTTTCTAATCAATGTGCACTCTCAAGAGTTTATTTTACAGAAAATAATATCTTTTGCGAGCTTTTACCTTAATAAATTACCATTTTAAAGAAGAAAGTTTAATAGGAGTTTAGTAATTAAGAAAAATAGTGATTACCCTATTTAATATTTTATGTTTCAAGAAAGATTATGGTTATTGCCTAAATATTTAAAAAATGCATCTCATTTATTATTATTGTTATTAAGAAAAGTCGACAGTGTTATTCCAGGGAATATTTACATTACTAGCTATACCGATGTGAACGGAACGGAGCCTCCAGCAAACACCGGTGTGCTGTGATCCTATGTTTAAGGGTTGTCAAGCGTATTAAAATTTCAATTGAAGTTTTGTATTATATGTACTTGTTAATAAATGAACCCCGCGTTTCTTCCGTTCTTGTTGTAAGGTGGGAAACGCCGCGAGTTAGCCTCTAAAAAGTAGCCTAAATTTTTCGTTATAACAACAGCTATCAGCCAGTGAAATCCCGTCGAAATCGGTCTAGCCGTTCCAGATATTAACCGGAATAAACCAACAGCCGGACTGACAAACGGACAAAAATTGAAAAAGTAATATTTTGGTTTATTTGGTTTATGTACCGTGTATACATGTGCATTTAATAAAAACGGTTTTTTTAATAGATCATTATCAGATTTTCAGATTAGATAGATTCGATAATTTATTAGATAATAATTAGATTCGTCATCAGCCTATCGCAGTCCACTGCTGGACATAGGCCTCTCCAATTTCACGCCACTTAGTTCGATCTATGGCTTCTCGCATCCAGCTCCTGCCAGCCGTCTTGCGCAAATCATCACTCCACCTGGCTTGTGGACGTCCTACACTACGTTTGCCGAGACGCAAATAGATTAGATAATCAGATTTCAATTTTATTTATTTGCATAGATTTAGAATAATAAGTGTAGACGATGTAATATACTAAAATTAAAGGAAATAATAGTTTTTTAATTGTTTAGTTTTTCCCATACACCATTCATTTCAGTTTAGGGATATTTTTTCATGCCTATAAATACTAGCAATTTTTTCAACTTTACTGCACGAATAGCGTAATGGTTTAAGTAGTCGGCCGCCGCTTTCAATCGTGCTAAGTTTAAAATCCCACATGGGATAACATTTTCTGTAGTCCACAAATTGCTGTTCTGAGGGTATTCTTAGTATCCATTTTAGGTATGTTTTTGAAGTCCTCTGCAACTCAGGATATATTCTTAATGCGGGAGTTGCCGATTTAGGCCACGGCGGTCAGTCTTAGCGGAGATCAGCGAACTAGGTTGGAGATATTATGGGGTACCAGTGTGTGCACAAAGACAGGTGTTTTCTTTGTTCCCTCACTCTTGCAATCCGATGGGATGGCCATCAGACATGACCGGGGAGAGGCGCAGGACCGGTGGCTTTATGTAAAGCCGTATAGCCCGGTGTTATGAACTTGGGGTTTTTTCCCAACTTCATAACCAATGGGGAAATTCCGGGACGGCCAAAAATATTTTAAAATTTGAACCCGGAAATTGAACCCGAAACCTTGTATATATTAATCGTTAGACCAACGAGACAACCAATTTCAATCTATGAAGATGATCATTCAGTTTTTTGATATCCTTAATGAAACATGGACATGGAGGATGAAAAACAAGAACTAACGTGAAAAATAATAAACGCTATATCGAAATCGTAAATGGAAGTCATTTAAATAAGTTGTATGTCTGAAATGATGATGATGTATTTAATCGAGGATATGGAAATAAATCAAAGTAGGTGGATGACCGTTATTTTTATTTGGTAAATTTTGTAAAAATGAATCCTAGAAATTTAGTATGCAGGGGGTTTTGAGGTCGATAAATATATCGACCTCATGAAAATTGTTTGAGCCGTTTCCGAGATTCAGATTATATAAATATTTTTATGCAAGAATTGCTCGTTTAAAGGTATTCGATACTATTGAATGTCCTAAGGAATAAATGCTTTTAGCTTTTAGCATAAGCGTATAATATTATGCTTACAAGATAGTGTGATAACCCTACCGGTACTGCAAATATCGAACGTCTTGTCGGATGTTATTAGCTATGTGTGTAGCTCAAAACATTGCTTCCAAGTTTCCTAATATCAAAGATATTATTCGTTTCCGCGCCTTTTATGCAAATTCATTTTGAAGTCCTAGTTACAAGTCAGGTCTTCATTATAAATACGTAAAGTTTTCAGACAGGTATGTAATTAAACATTTCTTTTTTATTATGGAATAGTATTATTTCTTTACACTGTTAAGGTTTTAAAGATATGCGAGTATCTAATAAAAATAACCAGATAATCAAGTTAGGCTTGAATTTCTTATAACAAAAAAGAGAAAGTAATTATAATAACTTCATGATGAACAGGCCTTTCTTCAGAGAGCTGGCTCTGGCCTACTATATATGTTTTAACAAAGATACTAATTACATATTTATATCATCAACAGCCTATCGCAGTATTGGACATAAGCCTCACCAATTACACGCCACTTGATTCTATCAAAGATATATGCAATAATAATTTTTACGTTATGTTCGTACGTGAAAAGTAAATAAGGAAAAGTAATTATTTTATTTTATGTAATTTTCATGATGAAGAAAGCTTAAGCTAGGCGATGAGCGTTGTCTGGGAGGGATTCGGATGGCGTAAGAAAGCGGTTCCCGGATCTCTCCCGTCTCAGGCGCCGAGTGGCACACCGTGTGGTTTTAATCGGTTCGATTCCGACACACCGCCCCGCCGCAAGCCCCGGTGGGGTAAAGGCCAGAGGGGGTTTCCAAACGTAAAAAAAGGCGATGAGAGTTGTGATAATACCCCAAATTTTTGTACCATAAAAAACCAGTAATCATGCGACCGATCAATGCGGGAAATGAAAATGGGAAATCAAATCTGAGGTTTACAGTCGTTCATAGTAAATTGAGCGTTATCTCATCACAAAGTCGTTTAAAACAAAAAAAAAAAAGATTCATTTGGATCTTTTGGATTTGATGTTTGTGCTAAATGGAAAAAATAAATAAAACTTTTTTTTATGATAAATTTAGATTTGTACTGTGATTTTATCTGGTAACATTATTTATCAAACTCTATGGGTTTATGTATATGTATGTATGAGCATAAAAGTGTTCTAACATAGATAAAGTGAAATTTCTCTTAGTTTTAATATTCACCTCATGCTACGTGGCAAAAGACCCTTGTTTTCCACTCGATATTTCAAAATATTTAAAGCAAAACATATGCAAAAATAAGCTACCTCAATCTAAAAAATGGAAACACATTTTTAAATTTCTTGTAATAGAACTAGGTACTTCATTTCAGAAATGTAAGTGCCTATAATTTTATTCGGCCTTTACCTTAGAGCTAATTAAAAGTGTTTAAACAGCCTACCAGTAAAACCTTATATTTATCTGGGTTCTAAGATTTCATTAGACAAACACAACGAACAAGTGTCACAGGAAACTTTGGACACGCCTACCGAGTTAGAAAAACAGATGAAAATACTTTAGTTGAGGTGAACGGTAATAAATATTTTCCACTCGACAAACAAGCTCGAGGGTACGGTACATTAAATAATATCGACATATCCAAGCCAATTTCGTACTTTCCGCTAAGCTTATTTCAGACTTCCACACGCAAATATGCGAAAATAGATTCAATTTGCATTTTAGGGTTATAAGATGGGCAATAACACATTTGAATTTTCAAATTTTACCATATGCTATTTTCCAAATGTGTCGTTAACTTTGTATAAGTTTTAAGTATATTGAACCAGTTTCACTGGTAATGTAAGCCTTTTGCATATTGTCTTGTCGTTTCAGGACAGGTGTGAGAACAGTTTTAATCATATATTTTAAGATATATACTTACTAGCAAAGTTTGCTATGGTTTGCCTAACAGTAGTAGTTTACACATTTTGATAACTCGGATACTTCTGTATAGATAATCTTATTATTAACGATAGACGGGTCTTAAAAAACCTTTAAAACACTGATGACATATGAAACGGCTTGTAAGTCGAAGTTGGATCAGTTTGAATTGAAGAGACTGTTGCAAATACGTTATAGGGGTACTCAAAATATTAATTTCCAATGTCAGCCTAATGATGTATTTAAATCAGTAGCTCCATCGAGATTACACGCAAATTGGTTTGCACATAAAAATAAAAGGGAATAAACTAATTTAGATTTATCAGTATTCAAGGTTAAAATGTTACGAGCAATAGGAACATCGGGGTTTCCACACCGTAGGGGACAAGTTGCCCGATGTACGTCGGGGGCCCAGGGTTTTCCTTTGTAGGGTTCCCCAGCTTATAGTACCCGAGACGGCGTACGGTCGGTTTAGTTGGTTCGAGTCCGACATGCCACCAACTAGGTGGTATCCGGGAGTATTTCACAGGAATAAAAAAAAAGGTTAAAATGTTACGACTAAGCCAATTACTATATTGAATCAATATTCCAGGCTCGCTCTACGCCAACGCTAGTTACAGCTGTAAAATTCGTAAAATGTAAATTGTGAACACGGGTGTTTGAATCAATTCAATTTAAACAAATACGTGACGTCATTGCACCGATTTACGGGATGTTCGGGTGACGAGCTAGCAGGCTGATGAATGTCACCCGATTCCCTTTGCCTATATATTTATGTGACAGTCATAAATTATACATGTTGATGCCAAGCATTACCAATACGTATGCGAATAGAACAAAGGATGGGGGTAATTTATTGTTTTTTTAGGATGCGGGAAAGAATTTTATCAAAACTCGACAAACAGTCCTTTTGTATCCCAATTTTTATTTATCTAGTAAGGTTTGTTTTTACAGTTTATAATTTTCGACGAAGGTAAAAGGCAGTTTGCTTTGACTTTTTCTGTATGTTAGATAAACACCAGTGTTGTAGAACTGAGCAAAGTTAAGCTATATATTAAAACATATGGTGACTAGAGGTCTGCAAAGTAATAATAGTAAGATCTATGCACCTATTTGTTCAGGTGCTTTTTCATTTCAAACAGTGTAATGAAGGATGATTTCCTATATTGTCCTTATCTCAGTGAGGAGCCGCGTATAAAATAATTAATAGAATGAGATTGAGGGGCAGTAGAACGAAAACGCAAGGTTTTCAATGTTAGTTTTAGTTTAAGGATAGGATAACCGTTTTTTTTTTATTTGTGAAACCCCTCGGCCCGTCATTCTACTGAAGTTTCCGTCGGGTCATTCTCTGCTAATCGAACCATCTTAAATAACACGATGTGCCATATCGCTCGTGAAGACATACTTTTATTTACTAAAAGATATTCATAAGACGTTCTAAACTAAACAAAAAAGCCGTAGAGTTCAGGCTTGGTTGATTTCTCTTGCTTAGAGAATCGTTTCTAACACACTTTATTAGGCTTTACTCACATGTTTGTTCGTTAATTAGTTGTAAAACGACTTTTGTAAATGTGTGTATTAGTATTTAAAACTATATTTTTCATTTGAACGTGAAATATGCACTAAAATAACTTAGATTGTAATTGAAGCTTGTTTTAAAGAAATTATTTAAATTCGTTTATTTTTTAAAAGGATACTACTATATTAAGGTACAGTTACAGGCAACTAACAGATACAAAGTAACACCGACTCACAAATATTGTTTGAATATCACAGAAATATATTTTTTGTGGATCTTGTTTGTTGATATTGACGGCTGTGTTATTAAATGAGGCGTGCTCTTTTACATAATTAGATTTATTGCTTTCGATAAATAAAATTATATGTTTGACGAAAGACAACTTGTAAGTTTAAATATAATGTATGCAAGTATATAGATGAACTAAACCATTGTCGAGGAACTAATCTATTAAATTAAAAGCCTATGACTGTAGGCTTGCACTCATAAATATATTTTAGAAATAAACCAGATATTTTGAAATCCAAATGACAGATTGTTTTTGTTTTATTAATATTATTTGGAAAAATAGTTTATATTTTTCAGATTAAATTTAGAAAACAAACTGTTTGAAGCAATTCAAGCGAAACAATATTTTTTGTTTGTATATAAATAAACAAGTGCTAAGGCTCTCTTGGCATTCTCATATAGAAGTTATCATATCCGGAGTTCAAAAACTTTTGGATTTTCAAGATATTGCGTCATGTAATGCAAGCACAGGTGCTAAATAAAATCTATACTGCTCCGGCATATTCTGTAATAACTTACTGTATACCAGTATGGGGAGGGGCCACAACAAATAAAGTTTTAGACTTAGAAAGAGCACAGAGGTCCCTTATTGTGCTTATGTACTTTAAACCTAGAATATTCCACAGAAAAACTGTACAAGGAAAGAGACATCCTAAGTGTCAGAAAATTAGATGTCTTGAATATCACCTTGAATCTGCACAAAAAAAATGACTTACAATCCTTCTATTCTCGATAAACGGCGTAAAGATATTGTAGCTCATGCCGCGAGAGTTCGTTCTGTTTTTGCCAGACACCAATATGTAACACAATCGGCATATGTTTATAATAAGTTGAACTCAAAACTTAATATATATTCCAGGTTACTCTATGACTGAAAACAACTATAATCAAATGGCTTAAAACACTAACGTATGAGGAGACTGAACTCATCTTAGTAAGAATTAGTTAACACGCAATCACTCATAATTGAATATTCATACATACATATTCGCAGGTACACACACACACATGATCATATACACACACGCACACACACATATGAGCATACACACACACACACACACACACACACACAAATACGCACACACATATTACGCATTCCAAAATAAACAGAGCTGTACCATTATTCTCTTTATTGAACACTATTGAGCTTGTCTATTTATTTATTTGTTATAAGTTTTCTTCTTTTTATGTAATAACACTTGCTACTTAGTAGATATTGTTTGTTTGTAGGATCTATTGATGTAATAATTATCAGTTAACTGTACGATGCAAACATTGTCTATATATTATAACTATGGTCTCTTCATTATGTATTTATTAATTATGGGAAGTAACGAGACAACCCGGATACAAGTATTCCTAAGTACTTACTGGGGTTTGCTTCAATTTATCTAGTTTATGACAATGTATGAGAAATAATAAAATAATTTTTTTAAGTGCGTTTCAGACTCGCGCAGTAAGGGTTCCGTACCATAATCTATTAATAATCATTTCAAGCGTTTACCAGCCGTTTGGTTGCCGTTATCAATATCAAGCAAAAAAATCACATTCGTTGTATGGGATCACCCTTAAATATTTATTTATTCTGTTTTTTAGTATTTGCTATTAGCTTATAACGGCAACAGAAATACATCATCTCTGAAAAGTTCAACTGTCTAACTATCACGGTTCATGAGATACAGCCTGATGACAGACGGACAGCGAAGTTTGAGTAATAGGGTCCCGTATTGGCCTTTTTGTACGGAACCCTAAAAAATACATATGTATCTTTAAACGTACAGTTCTTATAAATATATATCTAATCTGAATCTCGGAAACAGCTCCAACGATTTTCATGCAATTTATTATGCAGGGGGTCGGGGATCCGTTTTTTTTATTTTATTTTTATTTAAAACTTTATGCACTAAACCTGTACATCGGCGGTATTAGGTTTTTTACATATAATTTGACAGACCTGGTGGTGTGGTAGTTATTGATCCTGACAACTTATTCAGAAGCCGTGGATTTGAGTCCAACAGGAAAAAATCTCTGTCTATATTTTGTGTCTAAATGTGATTTACCTAAAATATATATGTATTTTGAAATGATTAAGTTTTGTTTGTCAGCAGTCTTATCACCATATACAGGCTTTGCCCAGTTTGTAATCAGATGGTCGTATGTAAGATGTGTGATAATATTAATTGCCAATAAAACATATAAATAGTAAAATATAGAGTAAGTAATCTTTGTCCCTTCGGATCGTATATTAGTGCAAGAAGTAATTTAAGTTGATGGGGTTTGCTCTACAGCTTTAGGGGTCATATATCATAATGTAACATCATGCGCGGTGAGTAATAAAATGAGAGGCTTGCGTGGGTCGAGAAATGTAATATTAACCCGAGGTTTGGTCTGAGTAGTTATATATTATCTGCCCGAGTCGTTATACATTGAGAGAAAAATCTTAGCGAACCGTTACCAAAGAAGTTCAATATCTTAAATCGTAGCGTATTTCCTCTGAATTTGGAAACTGAGATGTACTTATGAAAGAGTTGTCCTAAAGTTTACACTTCAGAACGATATTGCATCGCTACAATATACAACACACAGTAGATTTCATTACATGATACTTTGTTGTAGTACATTATATGTAGAAGCATATATGGATACACATACTTTTAAGTGTACTAGTACTTCTAAAGAAAATATATACATGTATGTACAAAAAAGATACGTTATAATTTGTGTTATGAATTCATGCGAATATTTTGACTTCTGTCTAATGTTCAAGAGCTGTTGGGTTACCTGTCTCAATAATTTTAGGCAAAGAAAAGAAGGTCGCTTGGTAATTTGTCTTTTGTTTGATATATGTACTATCAAATAATGCTATACAACTATACGTCTAAACAGAAAATATCAGTTTTTTAAATAAAGCAATATTTTTTAAGAGTAACGAATAATAACAACTGAAACAATATGCATGTTACAAAGTAGTCACATTTCATTGAAAATGTTACATATAATCTTAGAAAGAGACCTTCACTTGAAATGAAAATAAACGAAAATTATAAACAGTATCACGATATATTTAGGACCAATATAATAATAAAACTAATATTATTAAAATTAGCTTTTATACCCTGTACCCAAATAATAAAAAATAGACTGTGTAATAACAGTATAAGGAGAAAATTTAAGGAGTTTCATATGCTGCCATGTTGCGGTTTATAGCCAGGCGTTTCTCTATCATATTATTGAGCGAGGTCTGCCAAACGCTAAATCTAAAATAGCTGAATTTAAAGAATATTTTAATTATTGTTTTTCTTATTACAATAGGTACTGTGGTTTGTCCTTTTGTTTTTTTCACAACGCGTCACAGTATAGGAAAACTGCACGGATGGAACATGGCTCAATATTTTAAGCAGTCACTTAATCCCTGTTAAATTAAACCTGGGTATTTTTTGTGGCTGTTTCACGTATGTTTGTAAAGTTCCCCGCGACATAGAAATATTACTATCGCCGGAGTTGTCTATAAAAAATTGATTATTTTAATTTTTGCATACCAGGAATTTACTACTATCCCAGACATTATGATTCTTTATCTAAAAGATGCAAAGAAATGCTGATGTAAAGACATTACTATTGCATTATTTTTTTGGTTTTAACTGTTTTTACAACTTTGAACAATCCTGTTTAATTTAATATAATTAGTAACGGATGAAACATGATAAAGGCAACATACAAGAGTTAAAATATTTACGCAATAGCTACGACATTTCACATCAGAAATTAAGAATATTGATTTAAAAAACTTTATTGTTTTCACTTTAATTTCTGTAAAAAAATTTAACTTAAAAATTATCTGTAATTTAATTCTATCTTATATCGAAATATTATAAAGAAAATAAATTAATAAAAAAAGTGAATATTTATTTTATTATAAACGTAATGTACTGGATACTAACTGATTAATAAAACAGCATGCAATATAAATAAATAATTAGTTTATTTATACTCGCATGAATGATATAAATATAGATCATTTTAATTACTTGTATTTACTTAGTTAATCATCTGTGGCCTGCAAACTATAATTAAAAACATGTTCCATGGATCCCTGTGGAGTTAAGCAATCTACAGGTAATGCTCGCTTTAAAGTAATAAAGAATATTACTGGATTAATTGCAATACATTTGTGGAAGTAAAGTAAACGGCACGTCATTATCGTTCGATAATACCGGGCGTTAATATGAAATCTCTTTATAGTACATTAGGTATTGCTATTTATGTTACGAAGTAACATATTACGATGATAATAAGGACCCAATAGGAGTAGGATAGATGTGTTACGCCGTCCTCCGATATGAGTTTATTATAACAGTTGGATTGGGATGCATGTGATCCCACACACAGTGAGTTTTTTAGTAGGTACTAGCGAACAACGGAAATTCGGCTTTAGTGAGAGTGACTAGTGTTCTTTAAGTCTGATATGAGTCTTGATTTATTATCAGACGAAAAATTTTATCATTAACAATAGCTTACGAAACTAATGTAAAATAATTTAATATGAATCAAAATAAGTTATGGTACTGTGTGTGTTTGAACGAAATATTAAAACCTTTACGTAGTTAACGACTCCGCGAAACTACTTTTAGAGTTACTTTGTTTAGAGTGATTTTCAAGAAGATTACTTTTGTGAACGTCTCAAACACTGATTTTTCCAAATAACTAAGTTTTATTTAAATCATCTTTCATCAATTGCCAGATTTTAAGGCCACTAAATTAATTTTGACCTTACTTCGCTTAGCAAATTTTTCTTTCAAACAGAAACGAAAAGCCGTCACCATTCATATACATAGCGTTCACAAAGTCCTTGATGAACCCAAGTTTTATTCACAAAGTCCTTGATGAACCCAAGTTTTACGAGTAAAAATATATTTCTAAGCTGCATCAATGAAGGATTTTTATAATTAACTGACTGCACGGTTGGACTAGTGTTGGAATAAGTCTGGGAGGGGTCCGGATGGCGTAAGAAAGCGGTTCCCGGATCTCTCCCGTCTCAGGCGCAGAGTGGCACACCGTGGTGGTTTAGTGGGTAGTCTGGCTGGAGTCAGTCAGGAGCCCCACACAAAGTGAACCCCCTGTCCCCGCGGGGGGGGCGGGGGAGAGCGAAGTGCGTAAAGGCATTCCAACAAGTAAAAAAAAAAATGTTGGACTAAGTGTTGTTGTTCAAAACTCACATAGGTCAACACTTTGGATAATCCACAAATTGTTCTGAGTCAGGGTGTCTTTTGTGTCCGTTTCATGTATATTTATTATGTCCCCGGCAACACAGGATGTTTATTCCTAATACGGGTGTTGAATTTTTACATAAAATAAATTAGTTTTTGTCTAGGAGTAAGAGATTGGCTTTTGGATAAGTCTTTCCCAGAACAATGTTACTTTGGTTTCCACTGTTTCACTCACCAATAAAATAATGGTGTTTTGTATAATTTAACACAACAAAATACACACTTTATTTTGTTATACGATGGTAATTCCAAAATACTATGCTATACATACAAATAAATTCTCTGAATGCGAAACTGAAAAAAAAGGTTAATTTACAACTTTGTAGGTAGTAGCCGTAACGCGAGAGCGGCTATATTTTAGACATATATTTAGAAACATTTTAGAATTTTAAATTTTTATAATATATCATATTTTTGAAGTTTGTTAAACTTATTAAATCTCTCGTCAAAAAGTTCTAACAATAACACGCGATTCATGCTTAAAATCTGCTTAGTTTATAAACTAGATGGAGTCGAGTGTTAGTTAGTAGTGTTAGTTAGTTATTAGTCTGAAAATTTAAATCATTATAAAATATAAATAGCCCAAAATGCGAGACAAAATATTTTCAATCTAAATTTATGCATGACCTTGTTATGAAGTGTATTAATGTATTATTTGCATTAGAGCTATAAGATTACGGATCAAAATAGTTGTAAATGAACGATTTTGATTTTAAAAATAAGTACTATCACGATTATTTGTGGCAGCCAACTATCATGGCTGTCAACTTTAGTAATCCACGTATTATATTGTGAATTACCGAATTAAAAAACTTTTAAAAATCTAGGGATTCCCGACAGTGTCCTTAAAATCTAATTCGCAACGAAGAAATTTACTAACTGACTTCGATCAAAATCACTTGACGAAATTTTCAGCAAAAAGATAACAAATTAAAAACAATGTTTTGTTTATAATCATGTATTTTTTTTTTATTAGTACTAAGAAAATTTCACAACATCATTGATAAAGACTTTCTATCACTTGTCGTCTTAGTTCTCTTTCAGATATTTTTTTTTTTTAATATTTAAGCTGCCTAAATGACTCTGCCCTGCCTGATGGAAAGCATGAGCAGAATCAATAGTGGTGGTCACCATCCTCAATGCGAAAAAGAACAATGCAGCATGGTGACCCACACTATGGCGGCCTGGGGGGAAAGGGGATGGTGAGGGGGATAGGGGGCNGCATGGTGACCCACACTATGGCGGCCTGGGGGGAAAGGGGATGGTGAGGGGGATAGGGGGCGTTGGATTGGGGTATGGGCCTCCGGTATCCTCACTCACTCGATGAAACACAGCGTAAGCGCTGTTTCACACCGGTTTTCTGTGAGGCCGTGGTATCACTCCGGTCGAGCCGGCCCATTCATGCCGAAGCATGGCTCTCCCACGGTAAAAATAATAGTTAAATAGTTAAATGTCCTAGAATTCAAAATAGGCATAACTAAAACTAATCCATTTGTTTTAAAACAATTTTCTACACCGAATTTCAATTTGCAACAAGCTGTTAATTTCTTACTTGGATGACTTAATCAAACGGTGCGTTGTGTGTGTTATATGCTTTTTGAGAAGATAATATATGTTGTACTACTGTGCATTGTGGTTTGGTGAAAGTGAGTTGCGTGATGTGTGTGTGATTTTAGAGGATTGATTGACAACAAACATATTGTCCCTCTCCTCAAAATGGGCAATCTCTTCCTCCATAATTATTTTAGCAATATTCATTTTGATACGAGCCTGTCCTTGCACTGAAAATTGTTTTATTGATTTTGCATAGCCAAGAAGAATAAGCTCCGTAGCATCGTAGTCATTTCTTTTATTATTTTCAAAATACTGAATAATTTTATCCGTGTTTAAAAAGATGTTTTTACTGATCGACGACGCGGGTGTACGATGACGTCTTCTCTGACTATCTCCATGAGATCTCAGAAGTATTCCTTGCGCGCTTAAGTTCGATTGTTCGCCTTGTACATCTGAGCTCGATTGGGTGCCTTGTACATTTGAGTTCGATTGAGTGCCTCGTACATCTGAACCCGATTGGTGGTTACCCTGTATATTTAAGTTCATATGGGTGCGTTGTATATCTAAGCCCAATAGGGTGGCTTGGAAATCTGAGCTCGATTGGCTGCCTTGTAATTTTGAGTTCGATTGGGGATCTTGTACATGTGCGGTTGATTGCAGTTCCATGTTTGGATTTTTTGACGCAAAGTTCAAGTATGGTTTCATGAACTCCATGTGTTTCGCCCAGTGCCAGTGAAGATATTTTGATGATATTTGCCCTGTAGTAGTTTTTGTACTTTTGAGATGCTTAGTAAAACAGTCCTTTAAATTTCTCCATTTACTTTTCGCAACATCAACTGCAAAAATAAAATATGTAAATAAATTTTGAACGGGATGTGTGGAGATGTCTGTTTTTATGTGTGGTTGTCGTTTTTTCATTAACTAATAACTTTTTTAGATATAAAGCAAGGGGTGATTGTCTATGGCCAGTAGCATCTTGCTACAGAGTAGGACATTTCACTGTTAATACAATTATAACAGAAGTATGTAAAGCTATATGAGGCAACTTGAGAACATCTTATATGCCAGAAGTTACACAATTGTGCTGGGATAGTGTTGAAAACCATATTCAAGAGAAATGGAGATTTCTTAATTGAGTCGGAGTTATCGACTGTCAACATATTACTGAGATAATGATCTATCGAAGTACTTTTCACATTTTAAGAAGCAGAGTAGTGTACTTTTAGCTGAAGTGGTATCAATGATAAGTGCCGATGTTGAAGGTCAAACATGGCCAAATTTCCTTAATAGGTCAAAAATCTTAACAGAGGAGTGTTGAACCGTTCACCTGATAAACTGATAAGTGGTCATGAAGAAGTAAATGTTCTTATGGGAGATCACGCATTCGCGTAGGCAACATATTAATAGCAACTTTTACACTGTGAGCTGTCAAGAGACAATTCAAAAAAATATTTGTAACGAATAGAGTGGTGGAAAATAACAAGTGGCATTATGACATTGAAGTATAATAATATAATATTTTAAAAACTTATTGAAATGCAAACAGATCATGCTTCAATTGTAGAAGATGAAATGTCCATTACAGCCTAAACCTGACCGTAGGAGATCTGCAATTGCTCATCGTGCTCGTGAGAAATTTCCAATTTACTTTAACAATGTACGTGCGATTACGACGACGAAACTCCTTAATCTATAATTTAGATAGGGTAAACCTTTAAAAAAGCCTTTAAATGAACATTTACTTGAAATAAATTATATTTTATATCCAAAAATATAAATATCATTTTTACAGTAAACAACTTGATTTACAAAACTGTAGAAACTAATATCTTTTTTTTGCAGGTACTTACTAGGTATATGCAAAGCTGTGCATATTTCCATAAATTTTTTATCCTTTTCCCTCCTGTTTTTAAATAACGGATTTCGTACATCATATAAAACTGGTCGTTCTTTTATTAAAGTTATGAATGATTTGATATTCATTTTTGATTTAAACAATAAGAAGATAAATACACAAACACGTAGTAACTTGTTGCACGTGTGGGCTCCGTTCGCGTAGTCGGAGGAATACTGCGGGTGCGCGGCAAGGGCGGGGCTGTGTGGCCGACTAAAAACGCCGCTGTGTATAAGGAAGGGGACGTGTTATCGCAATACGCATCCGGTATTATCGACCGATAATAACGTGACTATGTGGTCTTCGGATCCTTGGTCCTTGATTTGTGGCAGTTTAATGCAAAAATAGAAAATAGGTAAAGCAAAAACAAATTATGATTAAAATAAATATTTATGTCGTGACTTTTCGAAACATGATTAACAATTTATTTTATTATAATTCACAAAACAGACGTAAAATCTCACATACTTAGATAATGATCAACATGATGTTATTGCATCCTATTTACATCTAGTAGATGATCTAACATGCACTTTAAACTAAAGCTAACTATCTATACAAACCTTCTATACAAACCTTGTCCCAGCAAAAACATACACAGAAAAATAAATCTAATTTGGTGCAGTCGATCGGAAGTTATGCGCGTACATACATTTCGGCGATTAATTTCTATTTATATAGATATATCTAATCCATTCGAAATTGTAAAAAGCTTGATAACTATAATTTTAAAAAGACTTGGTTTTGAATACTTTTTCACTAGTAAGTATGGCTTACGAATACTGGTGACGATCTAAGACACCAAGGCTTAACTACTTTTATCTAAGAGATTCAAAGTGTGATAAGCTATCTAAAAAAAAAGCTATGAAAAGTTCTGTGCAACCCAGAAACGACTCGGAACAAAGATATCCATATGGGAGCCAATGAAATCGGGTTTACCTCCTATCATTAGTACGTTTAGGTGGCAACGGACAGACCATGTAGTCTGTAGAAGCAATAACTGTTTGGAGAACGGTTCTCAAATGGCGACAACAGCTGTATATGCATACTTATCGTCTCTTTGGTCTTGCGGTTAACGTATGTAACTGCCTATCAAGTCTCGGTTTCAATCTCAGGTCGGGCCAAAAAGTGTAGTTGCGTATTTTTACAAGAAGTTGCCGGTGGACCACGTTCGTGACTCGGAGAGCACGTTAAGTAGTCGGTACTGGTTGTCATAAATCTCTATTGCAATAGTCGTTGAAAGGTTAGTGCCGTCGAATATACTGACAAGAAGTATATACGGTACTCACAATAAAAAAATCGATTTTAACATTTTTTGTCTGTCTGGGTTGCCTGGAAGGATCGCTTTAGGCAATAAGGCCGCCCTTTGAACACTCCGTCTCACATTTTATGTACTCTCTTCTAACTGTAATATTATAGTGTGTAAATAAAGGGTTTTCTATCTATCTATCTATGTCTGTCTGTTTGTACCGGCTAATCTCTAAAAGGTAAAACAAGAACTGCCGATACCACCTAGCTAGGGACTCGGCTAGCTTAAAATTAAGTTAATTTTAAAGGAGCTGCGAATATGGCCCAATGTCCATTCAATTTTTTCTTAGACTTTTTAGACAGTTGTAGTCATTATATTTTGTTTCAGTCACTTAAGCTGTTGGTGACAAACATAATGTAAGGAATGATAAGTAGATTAAAATAGTTATAACTGCGGGAGTACAGTTATAAGATTATCGTTTGTCTGTTTGTGTATTAATAGTTTTTAATTAGATGCACTTACTTTGATTTAATGTTTACTCGTTGACAAGTGACTCAACTGGTCATAGTCAGCTGTTTTCTAATTATTGATAAGATTTTTCTTTGATTTATACTTTTATACAGATTAGGTAATTTTACAGTTAGAATCCTTTTTTATACCATAGTTTTTAGAGTTTTAGTCATTGTTTAGCTATTCATTTACTCGGAAAAACAAATAACGGAAAACACAATGCAATAAAGAACACAAATCATCACAAGAAGAGTTTTGTTTATTTATACAAATGCCATGCAAACGTAGCAGCGAGTTATCGCTTGTCTTAATAACATACACGTTACATATTTTCTACTTCAGCAGAATTCATAAGCAAATACGCGCTGTAGAATAAGACCTGTGAGACATGTCAAACGGCAACGTAATTGAATTTTTATTAGGTATACAAGTTTAGTAGGGTATGAAATTTACGTAAAATTATTTGAGGAACAAGCCAATAAATATGTATATTGAATTCCTCAGACCCTACATCAGGCTTTTCGGGGTTCTATAAGCTTAACGACCCTTATTAATCTATGTTTAATGTATGCAAATACAGTCAGCATCCGACGACAGATTAGGGATAATTGTCTTTTTTTTCAATTATCATTATTTAGCAAAGGTTCGGATAAATTGAATGTTAAAATACACCGCGAAAAATTATGTAGCATATAGTAGCTTATTCTCCAGGTTCCAAAACTTGATTAAAATAATGTAGAAATGTCTATATAAACGAATATTATATTGTCTATGACCCCTGACGTTTGGCAAGATATACTCTACCGCCGCGTTTTATGTAAGTAACTTATTATTATATTGTTGTTCTTAAAGTCAGCGTTATATTAAATTGTAGTGTTGTGGCAGATTTCAGAAGATACTTGGGAATAACCGTATATATTTTGTTTAGTTATCGACTTGTGAAGGTATTATAGGTTTGTGATACTACACTTTGTGATAAATTATTCGAGTTGCCACGAAAACTCGACACGTCCATTTGAATGAAAGCTACGGTACGTGGCTTGAATGAGCTTTGCGGGCGGCTTAGAAAAGAGAGTTGACTGATTTGAAAAACTTCGCAATGTATTAGCGGTAAGAAACACACCTCATTATGATTTTGCGGAGTTTCATCTTTGGCATTTTCATATTGGAAGACCTTAAAGTACTTTTAGTAACGATACTTTATTTTTGTTTTTACAGCGTGGTATTAATGTTTTTATTTAGCAATAAAGTCGCTAGTTATGTAATATACATAAAAAATACCTATAATAGTATATATTATGATTGATTATAACGAGTTACTAAGAAAATTTAGTAAAAACTTATTGTACCTTGAATATTAATCAATTAATGAACTTAGAAGAAAGTTTAATAACCTAGTCTACAAACTTATATACGTTTTCATATCTGCAAACGCGATATACGTCCTCACGCTCTTGAGAAAATCTATGAGTAGCTAAAATGAATAAAAGCAGACAGCACCGTCAATTTTAAACTCTAGGTGCCTCGCATTTCCTTTGAGACTCTTTCATGCCACACTATCCGTTTGAATTATTCATATTGTCGATAAATATCTATGAAATCGAACATTCTTGAAAACAAGAATATGCGCTAGCAAACGTTGTACACATTACCTAGAATATAATACCTAGTCATTTGTAAACTGAAGTTTGAATAATTTCAGTGAGACTTCATTTCATTAGGTATAAAGTTTACGTCTCTAAAGAGACTAGGATCTTAATGATAATTCTAAAACTCACAATAATAGTACAAACAAAGAGAAACTGTGGGAAGAATGGACACCATGTATAACCAGTTGACTGAGAGAAACCATCAATCTCGAGAAGGGACGACACAGGGGTCCACTCCAAAAACTCTTTCAGCAAAAGTTTTGTAACAACCGCGTGATAAATAGCTTGAACGGTTAAAGGTGGGTGTGACTAACTTTTATTGCGGGCTAATGAGTAAATAGAGCGTACCTACCTCCATTTTGCGTAGTTCATAGGAGACCTCTAAAGGTACACGACTTTGGTCAAATGTAGGCGAACCTTTAGGTAATTTATTTAATTATCTACCTTAATTAATTACTTACTTTGTGGTTATATTACACAATAAAGTGAGTAAATGTGGGTGCTTTACTGAGGGTTACCTTGTGTCGAGAAATATATACGTTGTGGACTTATTCATGGCCTTATGGGTTACGTGTGACGCCATTTGGCCTTTAAGAGGCAATATATTTGTGTTGCTTATATTTATTATGATTGCAGTACATATGTTAACGTATTTTGATACAAATATTTATTAGTTAGCGTAGCGTATGTTTATTAATTAGTAGAAATTATGAATTATAATTATGAACCGTCAAGTGATAGAAGGTAGTCATAAATAAGAAAATTATCAATGATACCAGTTTCATGACTCGTGCTGCAACTAAGACTAATATTTATAGTTCACGAGAAACTACTTCTAATCGGAACTAATTTTTTTTTTATATATTTAAGCTGCCAAAATGACTCTGCCCTGCCTGATGGAAAGCATGAGCAGAATCCAAGAGTGGTGGTTACCATCCTCAATGCGAAAAAGAACAATGCAGCATGGTGACCCACACTATGGCGGCCTGGTGAGATGCTTTTTCACGCCCCGCTTAAAGGACCCGGGATCATAGTGGGAAGGAAAAACGTGCGCTGGTAGTGAGTTCCAGGTCTTGACTGCTCGGCACAGGAAGTAAGCACCGAAGCGATGAGTACGAGAATGTATATCTTCCACTTTAAAGCGGTGACTTCTAAGGCCGGCACGTGTTGTTCTGTAGAGGAATATATTTAGGTATATGTATTTATATGCATATTTGTTCATGTACCTATTTATGTAACTTTATAATATGTTAATTTATGTTAGTCTTAACTAATTATAAAGAAGTAAAGGTTGTGAGGTTCTAAGGGGTTATCTCAGGAAGTATCTGGTGATGCGATTTGAAAACTTCTGTTAGTGCAGCTCAGTGCATCAATAATCAATCAAAGAGCTGGCTGCTTTGAAATTGTAGTCGATATGATTTCTACAGAATATATTAATATGGCTTTAATAACAGGAATGTTATTTCACCAGAATAGTCCGTAAGCTTAAAATAAAATGAGATTCACAGTTTATTATTCCGGAGGTCGCATATAGATTATTTGAGGTAATATTGGAAATAGATATAAAGGATTATTAGTGGAGGGTATCCGTTAATAAATTCAACAGTTTAATTTCCTTTGCGGTTGATTATATGCCGCAGAGGGTGGTGGCGTGCGTTCCGCAGAGTCGAGACTAGCGAGCTACGGATGGAGATATTATCGCGGTGATATTAGTTTTGCTTTAATTACAAGCTACTTCAGTAGATGGTCTAAATAGTTCGTTAGTTATTTGTTGCTTTTTTTGATTATTATTACTGAGTTCAAAAAAGGAGAATCAAAAGGTTATGAATTTAACGGTTTTTAATATGGAATAAGGGGCTAACGACTAGACGTATCGCCTGATGTTAAGTGATTACCACCGATTCAAAAACTTGCAAGTTAAATTGACATAAAATTATTTAGCTAATGCTAGATCCTTAGTAACACGATTAATTTTTAGATTATTTGAAGTCGAGGATGATTTTCTTAGCTTTAAATGATATTAATAAATATTGATATCACTCAAGGTATATGTAGTAGGTAATGCACAACGGCTCGGGCTGTTTCTAGGTTTCTATTATTTTCCAGCAAGCATCTTACAATTTGCCTACCTCGAAACGAATGTTAATAAAAACTTTGTATATAGTTATTAATTTAATCACCTGAAAATTGTATGTCTAGATGTACATTTTAAAGATGTTTCTTCAGCTTTTAAAGATCCTATTTAAATTTCTACTGTATGTCTTGATACTTTTTCATCACATTTAAATTTGTGTTAATTATTGTAAAATATATATATAAAAGAAAAATTCTTCATAATACGTAAGATGTGATAAAATGACGGTAGAATTTATTACTCAAGATTAAAAGATATAACCCGTAGGGACATGACGTGGCAACACGAAATCGAAAACCTTCAGTCAGACGCTCCAAAATGAAAGTGTTTGTTGAAATAATATGTCTGCAATTTATAGTAGTCTCACTGGAAATAAAAATGGATTTATAGCCCATTTAGACGACGATTGTTTGTTATTGTAGCTGTTTATATCGACAGGAGTCAAGTAAGATGTTGTTGGGGAGGTAGAGTTGCATTTTACATAATATTTCCAATGAACTGATTCATATCAGAACTTATTCCTTATGGATAGTTACTTAATAATCTTAATGTCAGCAGACTCAGTAAAGGTGAAGAGAAAAATCGATTATGTAAAAAAATCCAAAGATGTTCATTGCGTTACCTCAGCAATTAAAGGTTTTGTTTTATAAATAAATTGATTTTTGAAGACAATATCCGAAAAGAGAAAAGTCGTCCACCAGCCGACAGACAGCATATATATTATATCTAGGTTGTTCCAAAAATTGATAGCCACAGAATAAAAACAATCTCGTCTTTCTTGAAATTATTTTGGATTGACGGCTAAACAACACAGACCTCCTTTGCGAATTTTAATATGTTTAAAGATTATCTGACACTATTCTTTTGTCTGCAACAATGGACGTCTTGCGGGAAGCTTTTCGTGCTATGATTTTTTATGATTATAAACGAGTAAACTAAACATAATTAATATATGTTAATATCAAGGAATCTCAAAAAATAAAATTACAAGCTATTTTTAGGGAGTTTGCTCCTGCGTTAGGCCGACTACCAACTGCAGTTACTAATGAAAACGACATCAGGGTAGAGTGGCTATTGCAAAAGAATAGGCATATTACACATCGAGAGATACAGTCTAAACTAAACATTGGATCACAGGCAATTTAGTTAGGCAAGTTAGGAAGCTAGCTTCGCGATATTTATTTCATTCTCTCACCGAAGAGCAAAAATACGTAAATAAAAAAATTACAGCGGTTTTTATCGACGCAGTGGACCAGTAGCAGTAATTTCCTAAGAAAACCGTAGAACAGTTACTAGCGAATGATATAGCGAAGTTTGTCTGCCTCAAGCTCTCGGGGAGTTGGATAGCGAGCGCCCAAGGAGCGGCGCCCGTGGCGTTCTTTTTCACCAAGATAATGCGCCCGCGCATAAAGCAGTTAGAACTATGGACTACTTGACAACTTCGGGGTTACAAATATTACACCATCCTCCGTACAGCCTAGATTTAGCTCCATGCAATTTTTTTTATTTCCCACGGTAAAAAAACGCTTCGTGAAAATTTAGCACCGCAGACGAGACATTCGAGAATTTCAGCGGTTATTTTTCGGCCTCCCGCAAGAAACGTTTTTTAAATGTTTTGAAAGCTAGTTTGTTTACCCGAATGCAACAGTGCATTAAGTTTGGAGAGGGATATTTTGCAAATCTGAAAATAAACTTTTTTAATATTCTAACTATTTTTCATTTCACTAACTATTTTTGGAACAGCCCACGTATATGCAATAGGAAAGGGATAAAAATGAATTTGTTTAAATCAAATTAATTTTGGTATATGTCCCTCCAACACAATGGGAGGATACTCCTACCAGGCCGGGTTGCCATGCCTAGCATGCCACTGCTCAACGGTTGATGTTGGGTTGCTGTATAAAAGCTAATCGGCGCGAAAACGTTCTTTGTGTGATTCAGGATTAGTAGCAGTGTTGTGTAGTACGTTGCTCTATAGTTCGGTATATCTTTGGTAGATAGCGCTGTAGTGTGTTATTCTGTTGAACTGAATATGGAAGTCGCCACAAATACTGAGAGTAATTTAAACAATATATTGAACAAAGGAAATAGTCAGCAGTGTAATTAAAGAATGGAAAGTTGTCTGGTGAATAATACAATTGGTTACTGTATATACAGATTAAATGCGTGCTCTGCACTAATCTATACTATATAATCCTTCTACTGACGATCTTGCCCCTGTGGATAGGTCTACAGAAGCATTTTTTTATTATTTTGATAGCTTGAAGATAATAATCTTGCCACGAGTCTCGACCAATACCTTAAGAGGCTGACGTTAGACAACTGGATTAAGGGTCTGATGCAGAAGGCAGTTCTCCTTGACACGGCACGTACAGTGAGGAGGTTCCAGTCTTTGGAGTCCTAACCACCGGTTTCTTGTTCCCTATATCCGAGGTCGGTGGTCTACTATTTTTTATATTTTTAAATATATATTTTTGTTTATTTTTTCATGTATTTAAAAATGTTATTGATATGTGTATATAAATGTATTAAAGAGAATAATAATAATACATTTATTTGCTTTAATAATAGGGTACAAAGGTATTAAATTTTATATTTTTTGAACTCAAACATGTTTCGCTAATATAAAATAGCATGCAAAGTTTTACTTCTGTTATATTAGTAGTAATTCCAGTATTTCGATCTATTAAAGAAGCGCCTTAATACTATAAAAACTATTATCTAGTAGCCCATGCATGTAACTTAACTTTAAAGAACCTTAAATTTAATGTTTTTATTTGGTTGGGTAACTTATTATAGTCACGGACGCACATATAATACCAATCTATGTGGATCCCTCCGATTGCGTGAATTTATGTCTTTTGCGGTGGTAAATAAATGTAAGTTCATTTTAACGAACATGCAAGTTTCGTATGTATGTAAGGAAGGTAACGGTAACAAGCTAACGTTTTTAAAGTATGGTTGACGTGATTCATCCATTTGCAGTTCACACATTGCCCTGATACACTTTTTTGTGAAACGAATGCTCTATCCATTTCAGTACCATTTTTCCACAAAACTAAACCATAACCCAACACTGACTCAACATACGCAGAGTAAGACATTAAAACAGTTTTCATATTAGTAGTATCTTTATCTGGCTAAGAGCATACACAAATTTATTTATTGTATTTGATGTATTTGTCACTTTCATTTTCCACTTTAAATTTACGTCTATAAAGTTTGTATGTGTCACTTATTTGATTTTTGAGATGTTTAGTTTAGGGTTATGATTAAATTGAATGAGCGTGAATTTATCAAAGTTAATACGCAAATTATTAATAGTTAGCCAATGAAAAAAATAATCTATAGTATTATTGATGTCAGCTTCGTGGCACTAGCTGTGTTGATTTTTTATCAGTGGTGACAATAATTATTATGTCATCAGCATATAGTATGCAAATGATTGGTTACTTCCGTAATGTTATTCACATATAAAAGGAACATCATCGAACCTAATACGCTGCCCTGTGGGACTCCAAGTGTCTTAAAATTGTAATCCTATGAATATGGTATCATGTCTTTATTTTCATATATCTTATTGATAGTGACACACTGTTTTCTGTTACTAAGGTATGAGGATATCCAATTGAATGTAGGGCCCCTGATCCCAATTGATTGTAGTTTTTATTATACCAGATCGAATACGTTTGAAATATCAAAGAACAAACCCGTAGATAGTCGGTTATTATTAATATTGGTCAAAACAGTTAGTATTAGGGTGTAGATGGTTAATGTTGGGGATTTGTGTTTTTGAAATGCGTATTGTTCCCTTTTAATAATATTAAAATTATTACAGTAATCGGCCAGTCTTTTCTACATACATTCTTCATAAATTTCGGGTATGATGGGAATTAGAGTAATGGGTCGATAATTGTTAATTTTGTTTTTTCTCATTTTTTTTTGGTTATTCATAACCTGCACATTTTGTGTTTTTAAGATACATAATTACGTTTTAAGCTTCTGTTTTTGACATAGGTTTAAGAAACATAGAGTAAATTGCTGAAGCCGTTACATTAGAATCGTTGTGATGATATTCATTTATTGACTGATGCGTCAAATTGAGATTATAATCATTGAAGGCAGTGGCGATTTTTTTGGGGTCTGTGAGTGTCTTATTTTGCAATTTACGAAGTTCAATATTATCTTTAGAGTTTGTGTTCCATATTTCGTTTTTAATGACTGTCCATGTGGCTTTACATTTGTTATCGTTTTTATTTATATAATGGCTATTCGCCTTCTTTTTTGATTGGATAAAAACTTTTTCAGCATCTTGGGGGTATGTCACGTATTTATTTTTATTAGTTGTAGTTAAATTTTTGTAGTTTGAAAACGCAATTAGCTTTTAGTTTTATAGCTGCATTTCAGGCCTATACTCACCTACATTTTATTTGTTGTTGTTTTTTATTTATACTAATTTTAACTTTGTATTTCGGGAAATATAAGTTATGAAATAGATAAACCAATTTACGAAAAGCATTAAACGCAACGTTTGCGTTGTTTACCATGTAAATTTTAGACCACTATAATTGTTGAAAACATTCTAAGTTTACGAGTATAAGCTAGTTTCTTTTATTGACGTTATATGTAGTGGTAATTGTACTCGGTGGAAAATAGACTATAAGTAGGAGTACTGTTGAATAAGTTATTCCGCGATCTGAAGAAGGATATTGTCGCACGCTCATTTTAAATGTGTAACAATTAGTGGACATCCTTCTTTCGAGTGGGAGCGCATTCAAAAGCAGTAACTGCTTGTACAAAGAATGAGGCGTTTACGAAATCGGAGTTGTAGGAAGGACACAGGGGAAGCAAATCGGGATCAAAATAAGTGGGTGACAATGGGGAATTAAGAAATGAAAAGAGGGAGGTTAGCGCTCGCTGATTGCGATGTATTTAGCCTCGACGTTGTTGCTGCTGCTGCTGCATACTAGTTATTTTACATATTTGTAAAATGATTTTAGAACACACATGAACGTAATTACGAATATTCATTGAGAATATATTTCATTAAACTACATTATTTTTTAAGATGAATTTTGAATGTTTTAACCTATGGTCTAAGACATTTAAAAAAATATATAAATAAATATATATGTGATTATCTGATAGAACAAGGAAATAAATTCTCAGTCTTATTTTATCTAATACTATTAATGTAAGTAAGTTCATGTCTTTGTTTGGTATCATTAATACTTTGATTATTAAAAATCTGTATTTTTTTGTATTCAAACCACACACTTTATTAAAGATGTATATTACTACAATAGATCTTTTGATCTGTATGTTAATAATTAAACATTCTTTAGTAAAATATCATAAGAAGGAACACTTCACAATTCTATTTTAAGTGCATAATATATAATTAGTAGTTAACTTCGCATCTGCCTGCAGCAAGGAGCCGACAATCAGTTAGGAGCAACTCTCGCGTCAAGTTAACGGTGCCTGGCAGACACGTTTGTCTAAGCTTAGGTAATTTCTACGTCAACCGCGTCGAGAAATGGCGCTCTATAATACTGGGGAACGCTTTGTGTCGACGTATCAAAGGAAAGTGAATAATAATCCGATTAGATAGGAACTCTTACGGACAAAGTTGAGAGTTTGGAGGGAAATTGTCTCAAAGTTTAATTTCTACGTTGTGTTCCTATTTGCTCCAGTCGTCATGAAGATGACTATGCTCCGTAATAATTTTAACTAAAAGTTATGGAACTTAATATAAGAAAGTAACTTCCTTTTTGATTTTAAGAATGAAATGAATAACAGCAAAATTTTAGTAACAGTACTACTAAAATTTAACAGAGTATGCAAGTATTCGTTTATGCCGCTTCAGCAATACTTCAAGTAGTTCAAAAAAGAAGTTCTTCAAATATTAAACACTGTCAAAATATTTACAATGTACTCTGCCTCAAACTGGTTTTGTCATACCATCTAAAAGTAGGACACATTGTTACTAGGGTCTTGAAAAATTCAATTGGTCCGTTCTTAGGTTGGTGATATGCGTGTATATTTCATGAATAGGGTCAGTGTAGTGTCACTAAGTTTCATGAGAGTACTAGTGTATTTGTGATGAAATAATCAACAACTCAAGCAGTACTGCGTACGAAAAGGTTCTATCTTAATGGAAATAAGTCTTCGATTTACTTAAAAAATATTAATTACATTTTGATATTGCTAGGAATGAGTAGAGATCCATTCAAGAATAATTAACTACAAGAGTGTATATGGGTTGGAAAACATTTAATTTACAAGAGGCTTAGAAACTTCTTGAAACTTCTAAGCTTCGAAATTACAGATAGTGCAAAATTGATATATTTTGTTGAGTTGACACCACAGAAGTGAGTAGATTTCAGTTGGAGAGAATGAAATTCATAGTTTAAATTCGACATTAAATACGTTAACAGAACAAGAATTTATACTACCTCAAAAAATTCTCGATCACTCCTCATTACTTTTATACATAGTAAAATGCAAAACAGTCCTTTAAAGTCTACTTCTATATTGCGCTCCAAGTATGTTAGCTAAAGTTATCTTGTAGCCTTCGCGATAATTCAAAGCGATGTAATAATCCAACACTTTGAAACTCAAAGAATCTAGATTCCGGCCAGATTGGATTGTGTGAATTTAAATTGTTTTACTTTATAATTGGAAATCTGAGGAACCACTTCCATTTGTACAATAAGTTGGCAATCCCTAATAAAAATAAAGTATAAAAATTATATATTCAGTGCATAAGAAGGATATTTTGAATTAATTTAAGATCTATTATGTTAATGATCTTTTGCCGGATTTAAGTCAATCATTAGCTTTTAACTGTCCATTGCTGGACATTTATTAAAATTAAGCTCTGTCCTATTCCAAGGCCTAATCTCTCGTAAGTAGTTATGTAGTAGCGTATTTTTTTTATGGATGCGCTGGCAATCGAACAGACGTATCGCCTGATGGTAAGCGATTACCGCCACTCATGGACACCTGCATCACCAGAAGCGTCACAAGTGCGTTGCCGGCCTTTAGGGGATGGGGAGGAGATTGGGGATGGGAAGAGGGGCTGGGATAGGGGCCTCCGGTATCCTCACTCACTCGGTGAAACACAGCGCAGGCGCTGTTTCACACCGGTTTCTGGGAGGCCGTGGTATCACTCCGGTCGTGCCGGCCCATTCATGCCAAGCGTGGCTCTCCTATTGCAGTAGTATACATTCATTCATCCATCTAAACACATTTATTATATGAGCACCTATAGATACGAAATGCATTGAAGTATTGTGCTATATATTACTCGTATTGGATGTAGATGATTGTTACTGTAAGTGAGGGCGAGTAACATGGATTTGGTCGGTGGATTCGTAATTAGCGAGCGCGTTAATGGCCGCTGCCAGTCAGCTTTTACAATGCTTCCCGTAGCAAAAGTTCAGCACGAAAATCCGCACAGATTTGCATAGATGCATGGTTCAACGATTTGTAAATAGTCAGCTATGTTCATTTTGTATTTTGTTTAAAACCAGCAAACCACCCCGGTTTCGCACGGATTATATTTATTACGGAAAATATAATGCAGCATAAGTTACTCTGAAATGTGTAGCTTAATTTTTCTGGTGTCCTCAACAAATATCGTTATATTTTAGCTAATATACTCAAAAATTTTACAAGTTACATATGAACACCTTCCTCAAGAATCATTATATCTATAAGTAAAAATTGCATAAAAATTCGTACAGTATTTTTTGAGTTTATCGGGAACAGAAAGATAGACCGACTTTGATTTATAATATGTAGCGATATGCATACTTATAATGGTAGTAAATCCCATTTGTAGTGAGTTACGGAGTAATTGTCTCCGATTAAACATTCATTATGAAACAATGAATTCTTCTTATGATGTTTTTTTTTATGGAATAGACGGCAAACGAGCAGATGTATTGCCTGATGGTAAGCGATTACCGCCGCCCATAGACACCCGTAACACCAGAAGCATCACGTTGCCGGCCTTGGGGGATGTGGAGGAGGATAGGGAGGGGGATGAGGGGAAGGGTCGGATTATGGGCATCCGATATCCTCACTCACTCGGTGAAACACTGCGCAGGCGCTGTTTCACACCGGTTCTCTGTGAGGCCGTAGTATCACTCCGGTCGAGCCGGCCCATGCATGCCGAAGCTGTCGAACTAGATGAATTATAAAATAACGGCAACTACCATAATTAAATACTGTATATAAACTTTACGAATATAAATTTACGGTACACATTGTCGAAAGGTCGTGACTTTAGCATACGTGTACAATAATATAATTAAAAAACTGCTTCTTTAAACTTGAACTTTTAAGGAACAGTTTCAGTTTTCAGCTCGGTTTCTCATTACAGCAGGTGAATCAAGTTACATTAAAGAATATTAATTTTCAATTCATTTATTTAATTGTGGGAAATGTAGATAATAGATTACAGTAACAATTCAGGACACGTACCATCGATAGACATACGAAATTTAAGGTATATTCTTTTTTAGTAGTCTAAGGGCAGATACTCAATAACATAATGTATGTATTAATTTATGTATTGAGTGGAAATAGTGGCAAAAGGTTCAATTGTTTCATTCATAGTGCCATATAAAATATTTTATGGTTTCTGATACACAAAGAAGAGATAGTACTAGAACTTAATATTTTTGCGTACTTCTTACATAATATTTTGTAGATAATCCAAACGCTTTATATGATTTTTTTCATGTATGAGCCTACCAATGTGACTCTACTCTGCCTGAAAGAATGCATGATCAGAATCCAAGAGTGGTGGTCACCATACTGAATGGCTGAATGGTCATTGAATGCAGACAATACAATAATTCAGCATATTATTTTAAAAAAAACGAATAAATACAGTCAATAAAGTAAGATTTGAATGAAGCTCGGACTTGTGTATTATTTACATATTATACTTGCTTCGTATACGAGCCAGAGTTGCCTGCGGGTGTGATCTGTGAGGCGGGTTGCATAGAGGTAGCTATTGTGCACGGATTTATTAGGGGATTTGCACAACTATTATCGTAGCAAACAGATCTTACGAGCGTGCCGAATGCATCCGAACTATATGCATAGATTTCATATCAAATCGTATACGCGCACTCAGACGAAATTTTGGTACACATTTGTTTTATTGCGAGAATTGAGTACAATGTCCACATATCGTGTACTCATGCGTCTCTATTATGATTTGGAGACCCCTGATTGGGTGTTATAAGTTTATTGTATATATCTATGACTGTATATCAGTGTATTTGATATGAACTGTCTGTGATGATACGTAATTATCCGTAATCGGATGGTTTGTTGTAGTTTTGTTGCTGGAAAGTGAATTGTTGCTAGCGTTAGTATTCTTGAGCTATGGCTTAGCTTATAATTAAAGAAATTTGTTCACATGGAGGCTTTTTTTCTAAAAATTTTTTTAACCAGTAATCTTTATTTAACTTGTGTGTGTTATCAAACTGTTCCTGTTAGGTTATTAAATGTATAATATAAAAATAATAAAAAAGTAGCTAATTACAAAGGTGATTGATTGATAATAGCCTTTTAATTGTACTTTGTCATAGAATATAGATTTTTTATCTAGGAATTCGACATACCTATAGTCCCATTGAATAAAGTAGTTATCATAAAATCACATTTGTTAAAGAGGTGAAGTTAAGAAATATTTATTCTACATTAAAACGCAATGCACTTCTACGATTTTAATTGAATCGTTTCATGTTTCTACATCACAGAATGCAGGACAATACTAGACTTGCTGGATATTCCAAATCAATGGGTTTTAATTTACCAAATTAATTACCTATTCAACAATACAAGTCATCCATTTACAACTGATGAATGCAATTTACCAGTGAAGATTAAATGAAGCCGATATATTTATGACCATTCCATTGTACAAAAATTTTACAGTAGTTCGTTATTTTGGAAAAAATATTTATATATATAATGTAGTCTACTATATATATATGTAGTCTACGATAATCGTTGATGAATATTACCTGAATATCTGATAGTGATACATTAATTACAAGTATCTGTATCTATTTTATGTTTTAATGCTGTTTACAGATTTGTGCTGATCACTGATTATAATGAATCTTTATGTAATGTATTTAAAAATTACTTACAGTGTTAAGTAAAGCTTGTTAAGTAATAAAAGATAATACTTGCATGTTTAAACAAACAACAAACAACTACGTATTTTCTTTCAATTCTCTCAAAAATATGTTTTGGTGGTTTGATGTTGTTTACAGATTAGTGCTGATCACTGATGATAGTAAATCTTTATAAAAATACATTTAAAAATGACAGTGTTAAGAGAGCTTGTTGAGTTATGAAAGATAATACTTGCATGTTTAAACCTATTGCAAATTATTTAATATTTAGCCAAACAACTACGTATTTTCTTTCAATTCTCTCAAAAATTCAATCTCCTTGAACAAAATATTTGCGGCACACTCTTCTTATCAAAATAAAATGATGGTCTTCAAATCAATACATTATCGTACCACGTATTGCCATGCATATACAGTACAAGTAAAAATTGTATTACAGGGTATGTGAAAATGCTTAGACTAGCAAGTCATAAATAATGTGAAGGCTCTTATAGGTAGGCGGTCACCACAGACGGCTTTCAAATAACTTTCAATAAACGACGCGTTGTTAGATTCAGTCCGCTTCTAACTGTGACCCCACTGCCCTCATATTATTGAATTTTCTTAGCTTCAGCTCCGGTTTTCCAATAACTGAAGTGCTTTGTTGCTTGAAAAACATGGTATTATATACCCAGCGGGTGTAGGTCTACGCGAGCTTGTGTGTTTCGTTAATTAAACGAAATAAGAAACTCATTAGGAAATTTGCTCAGAAGAGTGAAAATTGATTAGAACTTTATCGTTACCGTTAAATATTCTTAGATTCTTTTTTGTCTTGTATTTTTTTTTATTTTGGTTTTCAAACTAGACCCGTGGGCTTATCAAGTCAATCAGCAGTTTGATATGGATTATTCATTTAATAATTTAATGTTACAACTCTGATAACTGTCTGTTGTAAAAGAGTATCGGGATTCCTTAGCAGGAAGCTCGAACTCTTCGAAGACATCTTTATCTTGTGTATGGCAATCTTAACTGTAGTAAATTACAATCTATGACCTGTTGTTCCTCCAATTAGGCGTCAAACCTCGTGTGGTTTTATATTCTTAAATAAAGAATGGTTCTTGTACCATTGCATTACAAGTCTTTTCTGATATCCAGCACAATTTTCAAGCGCTCATTTGTTTACAAATTACACGATGTCTGTAGATTAGAGTATGCCTGATAGTGTGATAAGTTTATTTTATTTTGTAACAACGATAGTATGATGATGATGTCATCTCAGACGTATCCGTCAAAGGCGACACCCTGGCAATTTTTAACAGACATTCCTGCGTTCATGTGCCCTATGTGACTCTCAAAACCAAATTTGGTTTCAGATGAGCGGTTACAGGACGTACAGTGAAGGTCACCCTGCCTGTTGTAGCTGTAGTTATAAGAGGGCGTGTGACGTGTTTTTTAAAGTGGTTAAGCGTCAAGGCTTTTAAGACGGCTTTGCTCATAATTTTCAATGAAGCTGTTTAAGAACACAGATAGCGTCTGCTGTGCCTCTATTTGGCCTAAATCCATCCTCTATTTAGCAAGAAACAGGCAACAGGAAAGACGTATTGGTAATGCTTAGATCGAGTTCTGTACACAGTGTGAGTAGAGCCGTTGCAATTGCTGTTTCTGATGCCAGGTTTCCCAAGCAAGTTATACCAGGCGATGTGTTCCGTGCCAATACTCGCATTAAAGTCACCGAGCAGGACGATTTTGTCACACATTGGGATGCTAGAGAGCACATCATAAAGTTGGTCATAGAATTTCGACTTTTCTTTATCAGAACAGGTCATGGTGGGTTCGCATACGCTTGAGTTCACTAACTGCGGCTGTCAATATTGTATCGAGAGAGTTCACGGGCTATAAGTGCCGTCTTGCGTTCAGGACATTGGTTGCTGTTGTTGTCCAGAAGTGTTCTCCAGACGATTGCGGCCAACCATCTGGGTGAAGGTGATACAGGCTTTGGCCATCTATTCTAGGCATCTCCCCGGATTGGGGAAAGCAATGCTATTTTTTAATAGGCTTGCTTTGTCGTGGAACGAACTGCCGAGTCAATCCTCCCATCCCAGTTCCGAAAGTTCCGAAACGACCACCACCGTTCAACCGCCCACGTTCAGAGAGCCAGCTAGAGATTTCACTCACTAGTCCAATCTCCATCACCAGTCTCCATCGCCATAGGGCTGCGTGTGGGTATATTGCTGGTGACTACCAGCGCGGGAACATATTAAAGTAGGTAAATATGTGCGCAGATACAAATCCAATCTCTCGCCTCCCAATTCTTGTGACTGATGGATCGGATGACCGAAACCACCAGCCAGAAAGAAGAAGTGCAGTGAATGGCCGCTTGTTGCTAAGGGATCCAAATATGCGCCCTGTAGGCATATCACCGATGCCTTGCTACAACGCCACGATTACCGAGTCAGTTGCCTTACTGACTGGACTCGCCTCTCGAGCCAATGCAGGCTTTGAGCACTATGTGGAGGATCTACCACTAAAGACTACACCATAAATTGTGGCTACGGTTCCTCTTTGCTGGGCTTAGCCCGTGGGTAGTTATGGTTTCCCAGGGTGTGGCCACTGACTACGTAACAGTTACTTGGAGCCACCAGTGAAGAGTTTTTGGAACATAAGCGGCATTCTGACTATTATCTACATCACCAGTAGATCGACTGACAGTAACGTAGAAAATGAAAAAGTACTACTGTTAGATGCTTAAATAAACCCCGATAACGAGAGAATATTATGTTATTAACAAGTCTATTTTCATGACATCAATTTTTTGCAGGGGTACTGAAAGAATAATTACGAAATTCTTGATTACAGAAGAGATATGCTAATTTATTAAAACTCATTTTACGCTTTGTATGTAATTTCTTTATTTCTTAAATTGATCACTACTTTAATATATGCGTATTTGCCCTAGTCTCTATTAACCATATATTATCTTGTGCCTTGTTGCTTACATTTTATTTACCACTCATCCTATTATGTTTCCACAATGTTACCGAAGGTTTAGACAATTTGAATACTAATGAATGTAATACACAAACAAACTGGAACAAATTTTCACAAAATAAGGTTTTATATGTTTCACCGTTTCACAAAACAATTCATGAATTTGAAAACAGATAAGACAAGCCTTTGTGCCCAAACGAAAGGCTTATAAATTATCAAGGGGCGTTGGAAACAAACAGCAATGCCTCAAACACCGATTGTCACCTGATCCACCTCGACGCACACAGAGCCACTTGAAATAACACAGACAGAAGCTCGCACTGAGCACACTTCTGGGCTTCAGTTATTATTCACTATGGGAAACTAACGATTAAAAACACTGGAATATTACATTTTAATTTCGGAATTTACGTGCTTAAGGATTTTTTAAAATTATCTTCAAGCTACACAGCAGTAAAGCTGCAAATTAAGCTGTGAACCTGAACACAACTATTGCGTACCCTCTTCATTAATTTGAGTTACATTGAAGTTTCATACTGCGCTTTACCCTCCCGCTGTTTTATCTCTTAGCGTTATTTCATTCTAACTTTCAATGTTAAATTTTTTTCATATATGCCTTCGATAATTATGAATCAGAATTAAATAAAATCTTTATAATTTATTTTGCCGCCAAACGAAAAGCTTTACACAAAAGAGGAAACACGACGGGAATATTTCAATCTATTTAAGAACCATGTAAATTAAAATTTCTGTACGGAATTCGCACTCAGATAATTCAGAAATTGTCTTTGTCTGCATAAAACATTTAAATAACAATAATGAACACATAGATCTGGATTTATGGGAAGGATAACAAAGTATCTGAGAATATGACTTAGGAGAAATCATCTAAAAAGCTTCCTGTGATTGCCGAATTCTTGTAGCGCTCCCCGCAATGTAGTTCATAGTTTTGCGTTTTACTGAAACATTAGTGTAATTCATTTTCATCGTCTAGACATAAAGTAAGCGAATTTCCATATTTTCCACACCGCATGTAAGACAGCAAAAATGAAGTTTTAAAATGCAAGTCACGGCTGGCGTCCAGGCCCGTTAGCCAAATTTTTGTTGTATTGATTTATTTAAGCTCCCATTAAGTTTCCGAGACCATTCTGGCATCTTATCTTACGCGTAAACCTATTCTCTGATCCGCTTACAGAGTACCCCCGTCACGAGCTTAGCTAATGGACTAAAGTATACTTGTGAACATTATTATATACACCATTAAATATACTTTCGACATTGTTTATATTTGTTACGGACTTGAAATAATGTTATATTTATTAGTTTAGATATTTTTTTTGTATGTTCTTTCTAACCTAATATAAACACTATCATAAATTAATTCAAAGTGCATTTTGAAATTTGAGACTAGATAAACGAGCTAGTCGACATATGACTATATACTTATAGAAAGTTAAGACTATATCATAGGCAGTGTCTGGGGTTACTTACTTAGATTATACCTATTGTTTATTAATTGATATCGTACCGTAATTTTTTAAAACAGTTGTTTTTCTATCTTAGTGAATATAATATAATTGACTCTGTAATCGGTAAGGCATAGCTGCCGAGTAAATTATTTGCAGAAAGCCATGTAATTTGGTATAAGTGCAAAGGTATTATTGCTACGAAATTTCAGATTTAGATATGATATAATGATTTCGAAATTATTTCGCATAACTCCTGTTACATTTCTAAAGCATGTTATGAAATAATTTTGCTGATCGATTATCAGATGAAATAATATAATAAATATACCTTTACTTGCACATAAAATGCAAAAATAAAATAAAAGTCAGAAACACTATTTGATAACTATTGTAGTCATATTTTTAGATATGAGAAGAGCTTGCAAAAATCTATTTTAAATTGTAATATTAAATAAATATCAGTGTTTAAAATAGTTAAAATGAAACTGATATAAATCCATTATTGAAAGTTACATGCAACACTGCTTTCAAAATAATTCTGTATGAAAACTGATGATCAATAATAGTGATGTTCTGCACTGATACGAACAATTTTAATTAAGGTAAAATTTCAGCATGTCAGTGTTTATTACGCGACCGCCATGAGACTTGTTGAAATATGCATCAAAGGAAGCCAGCAAATTGAACGCATGACCAACAAGCCAGATTGCTGTTGGACCGTGAATTCACAGTCAACGCTATATTAAAATACAAGCGCAAGCAAGTGCTTTCCAATCAAATAACCGATTGCCAAAGTTGAAAAGACGAACTCCACTGTTTATTATTTATTTTAATCTGTTAACTTTAGATAAAATGCTAAGTTGAGTTGAGCTAACCTCTGCAATAAGTAAGCTTACTTAGTAGGCAGGTACTAGGGGACTAACTTTTTGAGGGTTCGAGTTAATATAATATTGCACTGCTGTATATTAGGTCTCTCCTTAGATAAGAGGTTTTGACCTAATAATATACCGCGCTGATCAGTCGGGTTGACATAGGCTTGCTCGACGGCTGCGAGGTGGGCCCTGATTTGTCGGACGCCCAATTCGGGTTCCGAGAGGGACGTTCGACAGTCGATGCCGTGATGCGCCGTGACCGAATAGGCGGTGAGCTGTGGCGGCGTGGTGTTGGCGGTGTCTCTGGACGTCGCCTACGCCTTTAATAGTCTGCCATTCGGCTGCACTCTAGTACCATGGGGCTGGAGCTGGAGGCTCCACGCCGGCGAACCGGGCGGCGGAGGCGCCTCATGCCGCCCTGAGTGTGGCCACGGATGAGTGGGACGGGTTTTCCCCTCCATCCGTTATTTTAAAATTTGCATCTGTTTGTCATTGTTTCATGATGATGAGCTGATGATGGAAGATACAAATCCTTAACAGTTAGGAGCTAGACGAAATTTTTTACGATATCATATATTATCCCTATAATATATATTGTGTGTTACCTTTATTCGCATTCTTTCAAGTAGTTTACGTGAGCTGATGATTGAAGATACAACTCCTCAATGGTTAGGAGTTAGAGGATAATACTTTTGTTTTCATACGTATGTTTAAAGTTTTAGTTCTATACTTTAAAGTTATTCAGATGAACTGATGAAAAATGGTAAAACTTCATTTTTCAGTTCATTCGGTTCATTTTTCAGTTCATTCAGATTTCAATGTCATAGTACGTATAAACCTTAATCTTTATCCTTTCGGTTTTCTCATGAGCTGATGATGAAAAGTATTACGGTTAGGGATTAAGAAAAAAGTCGGAAAAAAGACATGCAAATCTGATATTTAGATAAGGAAAATACACTATATTTATACACTTAGCTTGTGTTAGTGTGTTCATTTAAACATTGATAAATTAGTCTTGTTTGTTGACATTCGCGTAACGCTTTCTCATCATGCGGTTTGGGATCAGCAGGAGTAACATTAAAAGGTGGTCTTCTATAAGTTAGCTCATATGATTTGTATGAATTAGTTCAACTTACTTATGATAATTTGCACTCAAAATAGATAGATAAAACATTAAAAGATATCAAACGTTAACTACCTGCATAGAAGCATTAAAAGTGGTAAATAAGCTGGTTTCAATTTGACTGGCCTAAATTACATTGTGTTCATTCTTGTCTATACCTAATTCTGTTAATGTAAATAAAGTCGTATTATAATGTGTTCTAGGGAAACCTTAAATCTGTTTGAAGTCGATGCCAAGCCCAATAGGTATTTGATAATTTTACACTGTCAAGTGTTTCTATATTTAAATAGTTTTTTGTTTTTGTTAATTCAGGAATTAAGTGTATATAATAAGTTAATTCATTAACTGAGCGTACAAAGTGTCAAAGATACAGTTGTTTGCATAAGGGTACTTTATAAATATGAGGGCATATGAAATTATATGATACAAAGGTAGGTGTATTCATACAAAGCGTTATCTTAATAATGATACAAAAAGTAGGGTACGTTGCACGGTTTTCAATCGTAGTCGGAGATGGCGTGCATCCGGTACTGGGAGTGTAGCGACTATTTAGTACGAGAGACGGGGAACATCAAACGACCTCTTCACATTTTATACTTTACCCTCTCATTATTTTTATCCGCAAGGTTTTGATGACATGTCTTCCTCGAATTTGAAATCTACGTAATACGTACGACGTTTGAGGTAGGTCTAGTTCATACTAATATTATAAATTTGAAAGTAACTATCTGTCTGTCTGTCGGTAACGCTTTCTCGGCTAAGCTATAACACCGGTTTAAATTAAATATGGCATGAAAATACTTTGGTTTCTGAGAAAGGACATACTTTTTAGCGCGATAACCAGGATACCCGCGTTGGGTTTAGCTGCGGGCAAAAGGCTTATAAATTTTTCGAGCAAGAAATCATTTATTAAAATTAATTTTCAATTGGTTTTCAAAGCATCGTTTTAGCAGCTGGACAGACTAAAGTTATTGAAAGTGCTTAATATTTTGATTAAAACAACTTTCCCATTAATTTTGAATGTCATTCCAATTTGATGTTTTATATATAGGTATCAATGCACGAACATTACGAACAATTGAAATACGATTCTCATTAGATTGGCACTCGAGTCCTTTGTACCAATGGTACTAATTGAATTTGTATGGCCTGTATTCAATGTTATTATGTTGTGCTAAAACGAACGGTGTATTATTTTTAGATAGATTGCAAGTTCTTCTTTACTAAAATATATTATTATTATTTTTAGTCACCCCAAGATGGATATTTTGAATTTAACCAAATCATAAACAAGAAAGAGATAATAACTATAACCCGACCGCGCAAAAATTTATCACGCATCTATTGACAGCTCATTTATTAAAATCTGTTCGGGAGCTAAGGCGCAACGGCAAAAATAACAACAACATACATCATCATCATCATCAGCCTATCGCAGTCCACTGCTGGACATAGGCCTCTCCAATTTCACGCCACTTAGTTCGATCTATGGCTTCTCGCATCCAGCTCCTGCTAGCCGTCCCGCGCAAATCATCGCTCCACCTGGCCTGTGGACGTCTTACACTACGTTTGCCGACGTAGCCCACAGGATTAGCAAGCTGAAGTGGCAATGGGCTGGTCACATTTGCCGAAGAACCGATAACAACATACATAGACTGCGCTAAACTATTACCTTTTCTTTTGGCTTCGCCGTGGTCGAGTACGTAAAAAATGAATTCACAAAATATAAAAAAATCCAAACGGCAACATATACTGTTACTAGCTATTGCCCTCGGCTCTACCCTCGCATATATTTGTTATCGTGACAAAATGTAGTTCATGTCCTTTCTCACGAGTCAATGTGTATCTCTACACCAAAATTCATCCAAATCAGTTCAGCGGCTTAGTCGTGAAATCGTAATAGACCGATAGAGTTATTTTTGAATTTTTAATATTAGTATGAGCATTAATATATTGTGTCAGTAACCACATTCATAATCTAATTTTATTTACATTCTGCATCAATTTCTTGATACGCCTTTTCAGAATAGAGCTAATTCTTCAATTGATTAAATATATGTTTTTAATACAGTCACAGTTACTGTTTTGATACATGTTAGTTTTTAGCACAAAATGTTTAACGTATATTTGGTGACACATAAATTACGCAAAAGTTTTAGACTAAAACTTAGAAATTCTTTGAAAGTCATAAATTTAATAGCACGCTATAGGCTTTTAATGTGCGAGTTTTGAATAATAGGAGAAGGGGTCAATTTCTGTTAGCAATAATATCAAATTGAGTTCAATAATATTATCAGATTAAGAACGAAACGACAAAGGCTTTGTACCTCTGAATCTATTATTGTATACCGCCTCCCCTTAATATTTGTATTCTCACATCTACAAAGTTTACTGTTCTATGTGAAAACATCAATAGTACTGCCTGATTAAAGTATAAAGTAGATCTTCTTTATTTATGACGTCAGACTGTATTTTAGTAATTGCTGATTCACAGCTTACTTCATTTTTCTGAACGAGCCCTGAACAGAATGCAGGATCACGTTTCAATCGCCCAGTCCCAATTCATCGGCAGGATATCGACGTTATTCTAGCAAATAGGCCGGAATGAGCACGCATTCTCGTTTGGTAAGCGCCTGCCTGGCGGCGAACTTCTCTCTATTACGTATTTGGCAAATAGGATAGCTCCGGTTATGATTGTGCCAGCTATCTCCGAGTTTTCGGAAAACTTCTTTTACTACTACTATATCACCAATTTGTAGGTACAAATTCTAACAATCTTATATTATTTAAATTTAAAAAGATATGAGGAAAGAAATTGGCTGCATGCGAAGCGCTCGCTAAAGTGCATAGTTTCTCACTCAGTTTTAAATCCAAAATTTCAACTCCAACCCCTCTCGCTGTTATAAACATCACGTTCACAGCTTGTAAGCTAAAAATTTTGCAATTCAAGCAAGTTTATTTTCCTTTTTAACGTATCTACTGAAGTTTTAATTAAAATTTATTAGTCATCTTCTATTTTATGTAACAACTTTTTAATAAAAAAACTAATTTTAAAGTTTTTTAGTAAAGTTAATGCCAAATAAGTTAATTCTAAGCCAAACTGTTATGGGGATAAATAAATGTAAGTTTAAGGCGGCGTATGTTGGTAGATAGCCATCGTTCGGACATGACACAAAGATTCAAAGATGTGGGGTTTAGTGCGATCTTTTCGTGGCTCGTAGAGATAGCGGTGGCGAATTGAATGCTGCCCGTTTTCTGGCTTATCCCCATGTAACAGATACTTTGTTATTTTTTATTTGCGTTTTTCTAGCGCTGCCTTAGGAGTAAGGATATTTTCCTCATTCAAATACTTTCATAAAGGCGAAGTCTATATATTTACTTTCCTTTTTTTGCTAACGAAAGCATTTTGTGAAATGGAAACGTCACAAGACGAGTTATTACTGGGCAGGTAGACGAGGTAATTCTCATATATACTCGTAGATCTATATACACAGAGTTGGGGAAGGTAAATGTATGTTATTATTATTGTTTTGTATTAAATATATTAAGAGAGTTACAGAGTAAGCTATAGACCGTTCATACAGTTTTTGTAATCTCATATTTTATTACATAAAGTGACATATGTCATGACTAATAATAGTAAGTCTTTACGATTACCTATAAAAATCGTGACAAAGGCATCGTTCAAGCAATGCATATAAGTACAGTAATGTTCACCCTTTACCTATAGATAGATAATGATGACATTTTTAGCATTTGTAAGCCCTTGTAACCTTTCAACAACTAGTCAATTATGTCCTTCTATGCCTCCAATCGATGAAAAAATCTTTCATCAGCTCTTATATTTTTAAAAATTTATTACTATCTTTTATACGTAACACGGACCGTGTGTTTATTGGGTATCAAAGTAGAAATAATTAATGTTCTTAATTCCTTACTTATTAAATTATCTCTGTTTAAAATTTCATCAAAAGATAGAGTTACTTTTGTATTTTTAATATGAGTAGGGATTAAATATTTAAGCTATGCTATATATACTTAATATCTTATATATATTTAAGATATATATATAAGATAAATAAATAAATAAATAAATAAATATTTCCGACATCTAACACACAACGCCATCTAGTCCCAAACTAAGCAGAGCTTGTATTATGGGTACTAGACAACTGGTATAACACTTATACACTTTTTTTTTTGTAAATACATACATATCATACATAGAAAACACCCAAACTCCGAAACAAATATTTGCCCGGGAATCGAACCCGAGACCTCAGGAACAGCAGTCGCATACGCTACCGCTAGGCTACTACTACCGATACTAGTAACTTTAAATAGCTAAGCGGCTTAAAATGAAGATTTATAACATAGTTATTAATTCTATCTTTTAAATGCGTGAAGATAAAAAAAGCTTTCTTCTTTGTCATCTAATTTTAGAAATATCAGGTACTTTCAACTGCAACCCTATTATTTAATAAAATAGTAGCCTTTAAGGGGGGAAAATATCTTTGACAGAGTAAACTATGGAATAATTCGTCATTAGGTAGAGAATGACTAATAGTATCCGTAGGCGACGTCAATCGAGATAACAACGTTCGTCTATGTGGAACAAAACACCGCCCGATTGCACTCTCTTATCTATTAATATAGCAGGATTTTCCTAAAAACTCCAATTAACGATTTCTTTGTATGATGTGGGTCTCATAAACAGCTATATTGAAGGTTTTCAGTAAACTAGGTAGAAGATTTGAAAAAAATACACTAGGTGCGTTATATTAAGTACTTTTACTCTTCAAATTAACTATTCTATATCTTATCCAACAAACAATAGTGTAACTTTATAAAATAGTAAAACTATGTATAGCGGGGTTAGTGCCTGGTGATCTGAGTTACAAACTCACATCTAATTCAGACACCAGTCCTCTTATAACGGCTGTATTGTTGTGATATTTTGTATTGTGATAAAAATTAATATTGCATGAATTGGTGATTGTGAGAAGAGAAATAAAAAAATATGCATATTATTGTTCCTATTATTTTTAATGGTGAAGTCCGTTTTCCACAATATCTTTGTCTGAACTAGTCGTTTAAATTCAAATTCAAATTGAAAAAAACATTTATTCAATTAAGACACTAAGTGACATTTATGAAAGTTAAATTGAAGCTACAGATAAAAATCATAGATCGACACAAACAGACACCAGATGTACTCTATTGTCAAGGTGAATTAGGTGAAAACACCAAAATTCACTGCCTGCCTGTGTCGATCCATAATTTCCAGTTCAAATATTACCACTTATATATTTTGATTTTTGATAAACGATATGTTACGCTGTATGTATGAAATACTCACGTGATGGCATATAATATAATTTACATAATACAAATTTTAACTGAAGAAACGTCATGCGATTCAATGGAATTTTATGTACGAAATATCCTTAAATTTTTAATACAAAATCTAAGGTAATACCTAATATTATATGATATTCCAATTATAATTTTAAGACTTATCTAACTTGGTCATCGTAAATAGTGATTATGAAGGTCAAAAACAAAAAAGAAAATTTTATTTCAGAATAGACTTCAATGTACTTACTTGCCTTAGGCTTCTTTTCTTTTGCTTCTTAGTTTCTATTCCATTGTAAAATTTTCAGAAATGATTTAAAACTGATTTTCAACGAAGTAAACAGCTAAGATTGATTATCAATGCTAGATTTTAAGGAGTAATGATTAACGCCAGCACTTGGTTTCATCGATTTGATTTTTAATATGATTTAATCAAGGATTTGATCTCATAAAAACAAAATGTAAGAAAAAAACGCCTGGTGATAGCAGAAAACAAATGACAAATGCTTTTTTGTAATAAATGGCTGCCGCATGTTAGAAAAGTATCTTGAATTTGGAATACTAAGTCAATTTAGGGATACATAACTTCACACCAGCCAGTATCGAAAAAATATAACCTCCTTGCCTGCAACTTATTTTTTAGTGTACACCTATACCTCAACTATACTATACCTCAATACCCTACGTACCTACAATACTCACCGTATTGTAGGTACGTAGGGTATTGAGATATTTCAATACAAAAACAAAGGCCTTTTAATAGCTCGGCAACGAAAATAGCAAATCTAACATGAAATTAAAAGGCTTACATCTGGCATTCGAATGACGCATAAACGAGTAACATAAAAATTAATGAAGGTCGAGAACGTGACTAGGACTACCTATGTCTGTTTATTGTGCGGCCATTTCTAGCGAACGAATAATATATGAAGACGGTGGAAGATACTGTCTAGAGACTGCTGTGTATATATCGATCAGTTTCAGATTTTAACTGTAGCATTCCATGCCCGATTTATATCTATATATTTGTATTACTAATAAGAAATTGCTGTAAATTGCGCGGAGTCTGCTCGTCTGGAAAGTTTGATATTTCTTGATACTTAGAATTAACGTCAACGTCTTAATGTTATTATATCTACCAAGAGAGAGCCATGAATGGCTTCGGCATGAATGGGCCGTTCGACCTCACAGAAAACAGACATGAAACAGCGCTTGCGTTGTGTTTCACTGAGTGAGTGAGGATACTGGAGGCCCACGCTCAACCCTCCCCCTTTTCTCCTCCCTATCCACCGAAGGCTGGCAACGACCTTGTGACGCCTCAGGTGTTGAGGGTGCCCATGCGCAGCGGTAATCACTGTTTCACACAGGTTTCTGTGGTCTTGGTATCACTCCGGTCGGGCCGGCCCATTCATGCCGAAGTGTGGCTCTCCCTCGGTAATGGGTAGAAAGCATATGAATTTTTAAACACAGATTTCTTGAATTAGCTCTAGTTTGAAGAAACCTGGTTGAAAGAACATAAATATTAATTGTAAACGCTTAAATTTATTTAACTTTAGCCGGTACTTCTTCTTAAAGCTCAAGGGATTTATGGAGACTGAGTATCCTCCAAAAGCCTGCCTGCTTATTTGTACAACAAACCGGCAATGCCGCTGAGATCAAAGGTACAGGAATTAATTTGCAAACGCTATCAACCCCCCGTCGGCATCGAGTCCCCAGACCGCGATAAGCCCTAAAAATATTATACTTTTGTGCATACCCTTTTCCGTGTTATGCTTGCCTCGCTCCGGAGTGGTAGGATTAGCGAATATTGCGTAACAGTGGCTATTACTGGAACGAAATGCTGGTCTTAACATTTAATTGTTATCTTTTGGTTATGTAATCAAAGATTTCAATGAGTTTACTTTAGAGAGTTTCAAGTTTAATAGCTATGACATTATGTACTTTATCTTATACATCTTAGTCCAATAACGACTTGCAAAAGTATAGACACTCGAAATATCAGTATTGCCAGTAATGAGCGAAACAGTCAAAATCGTGTCTAAGCCTATAAATAAAGATTTATAAAAAAAAAGTCCCCAACCCTCACTTGGCCAGCGTGGGGACGTATGACCTTAACCCTCACCTGAGAGGAGACACGAGCCTAGCAGTGGGACATTATGGGTTTTTGATGATAATGAAAAAAAAACCGGTAAGGGTACAAGGTAGTAAAGCCACGCTCATTTCAGCAAAAACGGGCCGACTCGACCAGGAAATCTATGTAAAATGACAGCGTTCGTATTGTCGTACTACGAAGGTGAGTGCGATACTGGAGGCCCAATGAAGCAGCATCACTAGGCCGCCATGGTGTGGGTTACCATGCTGCATTGTTGAATTGTCTGCTTTCGCAATGAGCATGGTGACCACCACTCTTGGATTCTGGTTATGCTTTCCATCAGGCAGTATAGAAAAAAAATAGTATGTTGGTTGTTAATAAAAACAAGCATTTTAACGTGGTTATAGGAGATACTGGATTAGTTCAATTTCTCTCGTTGAATTCGAGATGAAATATGTTGTGTGAGTTTTATAAGCACATACACCTTGTGGATTTATTTTATTGGGATATGATATGGTTTCTTCAGAAAAACTAAAATTCGTCTTAATTCCAAAAGTTTTGATTGTTTTGATACTGTCTGTCAGACATGATTTTAGACTTATATTTAAATGGCTACAGGTATCATGCACCAAATAATTGCCAAGGGAAACAAATACTATTTTCCTTACAAACGTTCAACTTCTGATATAACTTTTATTTAAACTCGTGGTTCTTTCTATGTGGTGTAACAACGTTACTAACTTTTACAGAATATGGACAAGAAGAGAAGTATCGGCTACTAAAGTAGAACGAAATAAAGTTAATTATAAAATTAACATATTGCACACACTACACACACAAACACTCGTATTCATATAAATATATTTGTGATTGTAGATTTGAAAGCTGGTGTTATTAACCAATAACTTTAATTGAATTTTGATTAATATTTTACAACAACCTTTTGCAATGCACTAAATTTAGGCACCAGACTCCTCACAATGTGAAATTTATAAAATACGTTACGTTTAATAAACTTTTCTTCATCTAAGAACGTTAACTTATGAATGATATTACTAAATTATGGCTTTAACAACTACATTTAAAATTTGATAATGATGAACTAGATATAACGATTTCTATTATTCCACACAGATACTCATACCGCTTTATTTTATAACAGCGATCTATCTCTTTATCAAAACATTAAGCAGTAGATTGGGCGTAATTTGTAAGTCGTGTGCTGCCAGCGTCTCAACATAAGTAATATAATATTAATTATATTAGTTCAATGCACAAAAATAGACGGGCAGAAAACATTAGGAGCTATTGCAAGAACCTTTGAACTCACATACAGAGAAACAAAAACTGCAAGATCTATTGCGTACGTAAGTATGCGTCAGTTAAAATTTCTTTGTATTACAAATTGTGAGACCTGTCTTAGACTGGCGACTGAAAGGTTAGTACTAAAGCAGCGATCAGCGGCCAATTTGTTAGACACCTGCCTTTGTGCACTGTGCTATTGCGGTTCGAGGAGGTCCTGTTGATTTTTGTTTCCCTGGTACTATTTTTCGCAAAATATAACAATGCCGCTTGTACGTAAACCTCCCCCTACCCCTCGCTCAGCGGCGTTCTAGCGTCCCTCAGTACTCCATCGAGAGTACCAAATAATGATAGAATTTGGAGTTGCTGTTAATTGAAAGTAATACTGGATTGGTACACCAATGATAACGATATAACCCGGGGCCTAACTTGAATTTGTATTTATTAAATATAACAGAGCGTATAAAAAGATTATTTGAGCGGCTTTATGTCCACTATTCACGAAATATTTTATACTTTTTCTACCGAACAAAAAAGGCTCTTTAATGAACTGTTTGTTTCTGTCAAATGCATTATAGAGCAGAACGCCAAGCTTACAAAATCTATTGAAACAATATCCCATAAGTATGATGAATTCCTGTGTAGAATTAGCCTTTTAAAAACGAAAGAAAACATAATAAAAACCTATTAGGACAGAGAATTGATGAACTTGAATGTAAGTCTCATGGATCAGGTATTGAGTTACCTAATATTCCGAAAATTAACACCGATAAGCCTGAATCAAAGTCAGACCTCTGTAAACTTGGCCAACCATTGGGAAGTTCTGCCTATATGGACGTTAAGGATATAGATATTAAGGATATAATGAAATATAATATAGAATCCTTACAAAAGACTCCTCACCTCCGATCAAAATCGAATATACCTCTGTTCTCGTAAAAGAAAAAGTACTAACAGCAGTTAAACACTTCAATTAATTAAAAAAATATAGTGAAAAGTTAAACACTGGTCATCACAAAGTCGTCGGACTTACCAGACCTGTTTTCGTTGATGAAACCTTGATAAAGAAGTCGCAGAAGCTGATTTTGAGAAAATGATTTTGACTTTTGTTGGACATCAGGAGAGGTAGTATTTACGTGCATATGCGCACTGTTCTTAAAAAGTAAATCGAGTCTGAAGCTGAGCTAGAGAGGATGTGTTGTGATAAATAACTATATATCATGAGTAATAATAATTTATTAGTGATCTCAAACACCTTTAATGTAGAAGAAACATGAAGTGACCTGAAAAGGCTGCTGAGCTTCTAGGATGATCTGGGATGATTGGAGTTAGACATGAGATGATGAGAGATGAATAACCAACGTTAAACAGCCCAATCAAGACGCTAAGTGCGGAAATATTAAAACAAACAAACAATACTATCTGCGGATCAGCTCCAGTAAAAACCATCAAACGATTGGAGATCGCCCAGAGGGCTGTACTTAAGATTGGATCTTTCCGCTCTTTTCTGTTTCCAACAGCTTTACTTTAAGAAACAGTGGAGGGTGCTCACAGCAAGACTTCTTGCTAGGCATAATTAAAAAGAAAAACGAATTATTTTTTAAACTTACTAAAGCTACTAACTGGAGAAGAAATAGTACTATCCTTATTTACCCTCTTAATAAAACAGATGCAAGTTTAAGGTTATTTAGTGGCAAACTTCAAACAGTGTTATAGTTGTTTGTACTTTTAAAGTTTTAATTACGTTCAACTAAGTGTATATTATTTAATACATATTTTAACGTTTTATAAATGTTATCTCATGGATGATTTATTACTCCTACTAATTTTCGAATTGAACATATAGTATTTTTTTGGGTTTCGTTTATTAAATGTTAATTATTATTATATCACAAACATTTGGCTTCAAATAAAATTTTACCAATACATTCAATGTTCATTAATACAAATTACATATAGGACATGCTATTTGAGTTATATATTATTTAGACTGTCAACATGCATGCATGTTCAAAATGCTTTGACCTAGCGCTAAACTCGTTGGTTAATGACAAAGTTATATTGTCCGTCGGAAAATATTTTGTTAATATAAGTGAAGAAACAGCTAGGTACTACAGCTTTGTCATTGTAAAATACAATTATTATCCTTTTCTATACTTATATATCATATAATGTGTGTATCAGCGTTTTTACACTTATCGATGATCATCTTAAGCCAGTTTTAAAATCAACCTTAATTTTAGGGTTATATTATTAGGTTTAAGATTGTTGCTTTAAAATCGTTGTAGAAAAATGGATGATTTCCTTGTCCAGAAGAAGAAATAAACTTGAGGATGAATTGTGTTAAACATCAAATGAAGTTTTATCCAATGTTAACAAATTAATAAAGAACGGTCATTCGTGATCATGGCACTTGTAGCAGTAAAGAAATTCGAGAACTAATTTCCCGAAAATGAAAATGGTATGTGTCGTAACTCACCAATAAACCATTTTTTTGTTTTGAATCGCTAAGCAAGAAAGAATTGACAATAGTTCAAGTTTTTTACATTAAAATCGGTATCGTAAAATACACAAGAAAATTACAAAGGTACAATTAGGCCAAATGTAAGTGAACTTGTTTATATTTGTATATACAGATACCACAAAGAATTTAAAATAACTATGCGAATATTGCAGTGACACAAGTATTACGTCAGAGAAGCATTGTGGCATCTGCATATTTGGAACGGTACTTAAATTGTTAAATATTTTAGAGATAGTATCTTTGCGGAAAAAGATGTAGAATTGGTAAAATCCAAAAAAAAAAATTTTATATTTTCGTAACTCAGCAATTATAATTTAGCTATTTATGTATGTAGGTATATTAAATGAAATTGATATTAAAGAATGCAACTGTACTGGGTTTTTTAATCACTTTAAATATCTTGCCCCATATTTGTATTACGCAATAGAAAATAAAACTAGTAAATAATATGACTTCATATAATGAATATTTTATTCTTAAAATAAATAATAATTGCTAACACCACACCTAAGATAAAAAGTAACTGAAGTATCCGTAAAATGGCCGATGTTTAGCGATTTATCCTATACATATATGTGCTTCGCCAATAATCTGATAATACTTCACTAGCAAGATTTCAGTTACATGGGTTATTTGTTAATTTACAATAAACAGTGTTAACTAACGGGTTTGTTATTTAGTATATTAATTATTGTTAATTCAAAAGAGATTCATCAGAAATACTCATTACAAAGTTGGCTTATTATTGAACTGTTTATAATTAGCGTAAAATAAGCCACGCTCAATGCGTACACCGAAATAGATGTGAGAGATATACATTTATAACAGTACGTAATTGTAGATAAATAAAAGGAGATTTGAATAAAAGTTAATTAAAATTGGTTCTCGGAACATATTAATTGAAAAACAGACTGTGTACGTGATGAATCACGCTCGGTACTTTACATTGTGCTAATATGAGGACGAGATCAAAGATCCTTGTGAAGTGAAACTTTCTACCTTACCTATCTACCCATTTTATTTATTACAAAAATATTCCAGAAATGTGTATGTTGGAAAACTCTTTACTCAATATCGTTACCCCGTTTTCCTCAATTAACAAATAACAGTTGAGGTGCGCCAATTTGGTAGAGGAGAACAAATTAACACCTAAAAGGTAACCTCGAAGCTTCGAATGTCAACCGCATTGAACATGTCTATTGTGTTTATTTGTACAAAAATTATGTCATTTATTCTTTTTATTTCATTCATATGTTCAAGGATTCACACAACACATGTATGTGTGTTTTGTTCAAGTAGGTATCAATTAAAACTTATTCACCACTTTACACTCAGGAGAGATAATTTAAATGTTGTTTCGTAACTTAATATCAGTAGGTAATGTAACTTGAACTGTATTACAAACATTTTAAAGTAAAACGACTACTTCTGGAGAAGGTTAATTTGACGTATGTGAAGAAGTTAAACTGTAAATTTTCTAAATAAAACTGACTTGACTAAGCCTGGGCGCTTCTATTTTTTATTGGAACCAGTCCGGGTCGATAGGATACCAAAAATACAGCTTGTAGCCACCGCTTAACGTTTCTGTAGGCAAGGCGCGCGATTCCAGCATAAAGTTGTCACTCGAAAACTGTAAGCGGATTATTGACAGCCTTGCTACGAGAATTTTTACCTCTCGACATTAATTGCTGTGAAGTGTAGTAGTATTTGACGTAAGATCAATATTGAACTTTATTCAAAGAGGAAGAATAAGAAGAAGAATTATCTTAGAGGAACTTATTGAAATTCTTAATTACGGTTCTTTCTTTCGCTTGGACTGAGTTGAGAAAGCGTTGACAGTCTATGTCCGTACCACCAATAGTTGAAAATGATTACTGAATTAGGTAATCCAATCACCACCTAGGTGTTAAACATAATAATTGCTATGGCAATTTGCATATTTGGCTCAGACTAGTGATCAAGCTCCGATCATAATTAATTTAATTTATTATCATTTTATTTTTTTATAGTTTTCAATACTTCCCTCTTAATAATAATTTAGATAATTTTCGTAAAAAGTAGATAACAAGTTTGTTATTATTTTCATTGTAGGTTTAAAGTTAGGAGTTTAATCAACCCAAGGCCTGCCTGATAGAAAATGAGAAATGTAAATTCTCTGAAAGGCTAATTTCATTAAAAAATTCGAAAAAAAAATAGTTTTTAGTATTTTCGAGTGTATTTTATACATAAGACGTAACGTTTTGTTGTGAATAGATGTATACCCGTTCTATACTTAATTGGTATCATTACATACGTTGCATTGAATGTATTAGTGTGTAAGATTCAGTATCCTAAATTGCAATAAAATTATATAGTGTGTTTTACTTTCATAACAACCTTAAGTATATTCAGCACCTAAATCAGAGCTAAATATATTAAACACATGAAGCATGTCATTTCATAACATTCAGCTTTAGGGATCAAACTCTGTAAAAGGTATAAGGTAAGTCTGTAAGGTAAATATTTTAGATTACATATTACCTGTATGACTGAACTTTGCTTGGTAAATATTTATTTTTTGGTAAATTTTCTAACAATGAATTCTAGCTAGATCTGTCGTCCCCGAATCCTTAAATAAACTTCATTAAAATCGTTGGAACCGTTTCCGAGATTCTGACTGTATATGTATAAAAGAATTGCTCGTTTAATAGTATTAGATAATATGGGGTTGTCATATCCGACAAGGTAAAAACTCTTAAACAATAAAATAATTTAAAAAAAAGGTATTAGATTTATTTCTCTCAGAAATAAATCTCGGCCATGTGCTTAGGCACGAAAAGAGAAGAAGAGAAGAGACGCGCTGGACGAAGATAAAATCGTGGCTACGTAATATCCGGGAGTGGTCCGGTATCACCTCCGTTGAGAAACTGATCCGCCTGGCCAATGACAAGGAGGAGTACAGGAAGCTGACGGTCAACATTCAGGTTTGAAGGAGGTTTGAGAGGAGAGATGTAATTCTACTACGGAAGTGATCTGCATAATTATTAAAATTTCTTAGGTTTGTTGAATTGGATGAAGCATACTATGTTTTGATACTGTTATGATTGCAACGAGCGTAGACTGCCTGCGTTTAGAGGATAGACTGTACGATTCATCTAGTCATTTTTATTTTATGAAACCCAGAGGCAAACATTTTAACGTTGTTTTGAAAGTAATGACTTTGGGCTAAATATTCATATAAACTAGTGAATTATTTAACCAATTAAAAGGCTTTTGAGAGAGCTGATATAAAAGCAAAGCAAATTAAACTGTATACTCCCAGTTCTCTTGATTACTAAAATAGTGGAGTAGATAAATAAAATAGGTAACAAATTACTCTTACTCAGACATTAGAGCTAGTTAGTATTAAATAGTGTACACACTACACAAACTTGAGTTAAATAAATCTTTCATCAAAGTTCTAAAACAATATCATAATTAATACTAATATTTTATTAACACAGTATTGTGTAATAGTATATTGTGTTATAGAGATATTTTATCGCTATTCCATTCAATAGTGTTGATGAACGGCATCGCAAGAAAAAGTTGACAGCTTTCAAAAGACAATGTTTGAACATAGACTAAAATCTATAGCAATGGTCCATTACGAAGCGATCTTAAAATTTATTTGTTCATAATTATTTTTGATATCCATACATTCATCAATTAACCAAATAATCGTCCAAACATTAAAAGAAAATAGTTTTTGTTTTTCCTTTTTTAAAGACAATGTTCATTACTAAAAACGCATTTTCTTCTACATTCTTCTCGCACACACATACCTTAATTCTCTACTAAAGACGGGAGATCTTGAGTTGAGTGTGTGTGCACATCCTAAGCTATCGTGGCAGCGGCGACGGCTGATGGAGGCAATATGTTAAGGTAATGGACCGGCCCTCGGAGTGCACTTGATTAAGTCGATCCGTGATAGCGACGCGATGAGCCTATCAACCACCTACTCAACCGACTACAAAAGTAACTAAAGCTTGTATATGTGAAATGAGAACTAAACATTAATTAACTTGATACATCTTAAATTTACTAGTTCATAAATACAATTGAAATTTGTGAATTTTTTTAATATTTTGGATATTTTAGTTGAGGTTTAAAAAAAAACTTTTCGGCTCCTCCGATTCTTATTAAAAATCGAAGGAGTAAAATTAAAATATTAAGCGATGAAAATAGCTTATCAAAATTCAGTATTATTATTTTTAACCGAATCTTTTTAGCTTACCTTGTTTCTATTTGGATGCTTAAGTCATTTTTTTAAACCACCCAATAAGCAATTTGAAACAATCCGGATAGTCTTTGATAACAATCTCAATCAATTTTTTCATTGATCTTATTTGCTAATGACAGAAACGAAATTCATTTCAAAACAATCATTCATCTAGTATAATATTATCTACTCAAGACGCGAAGTTATAAAAACCTTGTAACCATCTTAAATAAACCAGAGATTTTTAGAGATGTTTTAATGAAAAATAGCACTTTCCACTAGAGCTCTTAGGTTCATCTGCGTAAATAGCCGACCATCCTGTTAAATAGCGGAGCAACATCGCATGATGGCACCAAGTGTTCTTCATTAAGTCGATATCCGGGGACCAGCCAGCCGTCAAATGTGCTTTAATGTTTATTTTCTTCTATCTTTTTCATTTATTTTGGATACACATTTTTTTCAAAGTTTAAATTTTGTATTAGTGCGTCAGGATTTTTCGGGTATACCGTCGAACTCAGCTGAAGGCTGAATTCTGATGTTTTGTGTAAAATATATTTTTGATCCATTTTTTCTTACTCATCCTTTAAAAAAATATTATTTTTTATTAACAGCGAGAAGCCTTGCGGACAGTCTTAAAATAAATAAATCCAATCACTCTGTTCGTCAGGAATGTAGCTGACACAATTTTTTAGATTTAAAAGTGAAGCGAGCCTAAAGAACGCCTAAAGCAATTACACTATTATATAAATGGAAAATCTGTGTAATACATTAGTCTACTATTGTAAATAAGAATTAGGCCAGTCAGGGGATACACGGCCAAAAGATGTGGCCGATAAAGGCGATCGCGACCCCTCTTTTTCAACGCGATTGATTTAGCTTTATTGCTGGTAATAAATTTAACCCTCACTTATTTTATTTTGACACATAGACACATATACTTATTTAATGAAAACATCTAAGCCACTTAATTTTTATTACATTCTATAAACTCATCTGCGATTAAGTTTTCTTAGCGGCTAATTATACTTGGCTGGACTAAAGTATTTGTGCGAAAGTTGGATTGTAGTCTGTTGTCTGGCGTTCATATTCACGGCGGCATTGTAGCATAAACTGTTTTTATGAGTTTTCCAGACTACATGTTTCTCTCTTATGTCAAAAAGTCGGTGTACTTAATATTTACTATTTTATAGGTAACTTTGCGATTATTTATTTATACATGGACTTGGATTTTGGATCAATGAACAACATTTATTTTTAATAGGCAACTCATAGTTGTGTATTTCTTAGTGTGTGTTTTAGTAAAAATAGCAAAGTGCATGCGTAGCCTCGCTTGTAAAAACTCTTAAAACATTTTTGCTTTGATCTTTGATGTGATTTATAAAAGATTAATCTGTACAATTATCGACTGATATAACGCCTTGTCAACCACTTCTGGATTTTTGTTTAGATTGTTTATGGTTAAAAAAGAGGAATCGAAAAAGTAAAGTGACTTTAAAAAATAACTTGTTTTATTTAATTGTCTTGCTTAATCTCAATGCTCAATATCCGTGGGATTCGATTTATGCGTATTACAAAACAATGAAAGTTCCTAGCTACTAATATTTTTTCCTCGGTCTGTCAGCTGACTATTATGTTCTGTATTTACTCGTTCAAGCTTCCAGAAGAAATGAATGTAAATTGTATTTATAGGACGTAATTGTCCGCTACCGTCTGTAAAGTTGTACCAGAACAAAGGGCTTCGAAGTCGGCAAGTAAACAAGTTGTAATAAGTTTCACGGTGAGCCTGACATTTACTCACTGTCTACCTTCTTGCTGCTCGCCGCCTCACTAAATACCTTTATTGCGTTGCTAAAACTGTTCCACACAGAATACTCTGTTCCTGCACGACTTAAATATACCATATAGCTATTAAAAGAAAATGAGGCTTTTAAAACGTTTGTTTTTGATATTTTTCAAGAGTGCAGAGTTAAATTAAATTAGTGTATTTCCACATACCTTCGAGTATTTTGTCTCTGTAATATTTATGTGTAACATTTACTGAACATCATTCTTTACTAATCTTGCAAACAAGAAATTTTACAGGACATTTGTTTTTATTAAGAGTTTTGAATTCCAAGAGAATGTGTCTTATTAAACAGCTTTGGCCTGCGGTTCCACCCGCGTATATGTCGGTTATCGCGGTAAGTCTTTAAACTGACTTACTTTTTGTGAGTCAACCGATTGAAATTAAACAAGACTAAATATTACGTGAAGTTGACCACAATATTACAATTACAATCGATTAAGCTGCTTCTGAGGTTAGCTCGAACACACACAAAAATTCTAAAGTTGTTGTTTTCTGTTCTGTTATTTTGATAAGATTTCAAGAATTTCGTTTTCAAGATCTTTAATGTCTAGATGTCGACCACAACTTTATTTAATGTGTAAATATTTAGATGTGGTTTTGTGACAGCCGAACTACGTAATTTATTTTCAAACATTAATTTATTAAATTTTGTTGACATAAACTTAAACAAAAATGTTACAGACAAGTTTTTGAAATAGTTTTCCGTAAACATGTTACAAATAAGCTTTTTTAAAACGCTCTCACTGAATAAAATACCTAAACTGAATTGCTGTGAGCCGAAAAAAGTTACCAGCGCAGTCTTTATATTGGGGAACAATTACGGAACTGTATTGAGCTCACTCGGCACGACGGGACCTTTTGTGTTTGATACAAATAAAACAGGAAGTATTTAGAGAACGTGAGGGAAAGTTGTAGAGGTACTCCGTTTGGGGTGGTAAGTCGCTGCGTCGAGATAAGGATGGACGGATGGACGTTACAATTCAATTTTCCGCCAAAGCCGCCGTGGTTGCGAAAGGGTTTTTACTTTTGTTACGGTCTGATAACAGTTCTTTCATCGGCAATCTTGCCTTATCAGAAATAGCATTTCGTGTTTAAGATCGGAAAATTGAAATTAATCTGTTTTAAATTGACGATTGTACCTCATTCAAAGATATTTATATGTAAATTTTTACACTCGAGGGTAATAAAAGCACCGCACAAAAACACCAATGACGAATGTTTAAAAACGGGGGAAAATTATCATGCTACGGGTAAAAGGAGACGCAAACGAGGTTGCATGTGTCAGCTACAATTCAATAAAGATTCTTAAATATTAACACATATTTGTAGTACAGTTCAAGTTTATGGAGACGAAGAGCCAGTCGTTGAATGAGCAATTGGACGACAAAGAGCAAGTTTAGAAGGGTCTTTTTTGCTTTGTTTTACAATACATTAAATATTAATCTAAATTTTTAGCATAAATACTCACACACCCATTATGCATCAATAACATCTTACGTAGTATTTTTTGATCGAAATAATTTAATACTTTAATTTTCATTGGGTTATTAAACTTTTTTATTATTATTTTCATGTAAACGCATCTTCATCATAACATCTAGAAGAATAATATTCGTATTATAATTTTATAATTTTTTTATGTCTTGATAAACCGATTATTTGTTTCTCTATGAAGCCAAACACACTTTCCCTTTGCTAATACTTCTGCAAAATATTGCTGTTGAATAAATACTTCTTTTGTTTTGCAAGATTATGTAGATATTTGAAATTGTTTTGCTCAACAACCTGTGAAATGCGTAAAAGGCCGAATCCAAAATATTTGTACAAATAGGGCGCTTTCTGAGTAACACATTAGTATAAGAAGTGGTTTTAATATTGGAAATATAAATGAAATCATTTCCAGGTGCATTTGGCTTAAATTTAATTCACTTATTTACATTATTAAATTTTTATGAATACCGATGAAGATGGCTGTGCTACGTATCGAAGAAGTTTCTCGACCCTGACGTGTAACTGCTGTCAAGCTTGTCTTTTCACAATGAAATTAAATAAGTTAATAAATAAAAGATGTCATGATACCAAGTTAGTTTAAAAACTATTTTATAGTTCCATCTTCAAAAATAAAATTTGTATCTAATAAAGATACTAAACAATCTTCGAAATAGTTATAAAAATAACATAAGCCATGTCCCTTTAAACATTGAGAAAAATAGTGTTAAAATATTATATTATAAATACTAAAGTAATATGATTACTCTCAAGTACTACTATGATATTTTTATGTCGGGTTTCTGTTATTTACTTTTGAAAAAGTTAACTAAAAATAAATGATTTTCATTTATATTATTATTTGTTTTAAAAAAATATTCTTACACGTTCATATCCATAATAGTATGTGTATTAAATGTGTTGCTAATATTCGAAAAACGACGCTAGCTTTTATAAAACTTTTCTGTTGCTTCTATTGCTATTCGTTGCTCCTCCTTGTCTGCTAAAAGATTTGAAGTTAAGCCCCAAAAGATACATCATTTCAAAACAGCACACACGTATAAACTATTACTAACTCCACTAAACTATTAGGTTAAATTAGGATTAAGCAAATCGAAAATACCTAGAAAAAATAATTTCTCAATAATTTTGACTAACTAATTTTTGTAGCATAAATTTATATAGGTAGTGTAGGAGAAGTTATTCGAAATTGATTGCGGTCTTACTGAACCAGGGTCTGATATTGACAAGTATTGTATTTACCTATTACAATTTACATTGAAAATGAAATTAAAGTCGTGTTCGGTAATTAATCGAACAATGCAAACTGCGTTCAATATTGTACAGTCGCTTAAATTTCCAATTTCGTGTTTCATTAGCAAACGCCTTATGTAATTTGAAGCCTTTTCTCCCCATTTTGTTCATTTATAAGACCCTCTGGTTATTTGAAATTCTTATATACTTCATTTGGGGTAAGAAATAAAATAACTCAAACAAGACGAACGTAGTTTCAATTTAAAATGAATAGGTACATATTTTGAAAGAGCCCTTTATCTAGTTATAACCTGATTTATTCAGATTTATCTAAAAGCCTGAACTACATCAATCTCTAAAATTTTTCAGAAAAACCTAAGACTTATCAACTCTTCGTGGTAAAAGCCTTTGCCGAATTGATTTATAAATAAGTATATATGGTACTTATAAGTTAAGGCCTTTTTTACTGCACGAAATTGGATATATCTCCAAAAGACGGTCGGTCGGCAGGTACTCATAAAAAAGGTTATTGAAGTTTTCTTCTAAAAAATTTCTTTAAAAGTTGGTTTTAAAAAAATTACAGATTTTGTTCTGTCGTTTGTATATTGTTCACATATTTTTTTCGAGAGAAACATTCAAAATGCACGTTAGTTGCGAAGATAATCCATTCGCTTTGGACATCATTACACAGTTTTAGGTTAAATTTATTGATTTTTGGGCAAATCAGTGAGAAATTGAAAATCAAGAATTAAAATAGGATCTTTTAAGGGTTCCGTAGTTCAAGCTCAGGTACTGCTATTTTAAAAAATCGTATTTATTTAACTATAAACTATATACTAATATAATTCCAAAATGTACTTTTTAAAGTTTCATATATTTAATATCAATTATCTGTTACCTAAGATTCAATATTCATTCATACCTACATACATTACTTTTATGAAAGAACTTATGCCAATTCCAATTATTCTTGTAAAATATACGGAGGGGGTGATCGGCATAAATCAATGAGGTCAATTCCACAACGGCTATTGACTTTCTCTAATTGAAATCAAATTGCAATGGACTAATGAATTAAAACTGAATCTAATTTACATATACCTGTGTGTTTTATGTAATTAAATGTATAGAGTATATATAAATGTACACGGCAAAATTTCAAATATCTTTTGCGGCAACATTTTCTAAACACACTGTCAGATTCACTTTAATTTTATATTCTCCCATTCTAAATATATATTATGTATATTTATATATGTATAATTGTAAAAATATGTATTTTAACGCTTATTTATTACATTAGTNCAACATTTTCTAAACACACTGTCAGATTCACTTTAATTTTATATTCTCCCATTCTAAATATATATTATGTATATTTATATATGTATAATTGTAAAAATATGTATTTTAACGCTTATTTATTACATTAGTATTACTTATTGTATATTTATATATATTTCCTTTTTAAATTACAGTTACTTCTGAGCATCTACCATGGCTAACTCTGCATCGCCCTAAGGTCGACTGGCAGAAAATGCCTACGGCATTAAGTCCGCCTTTGTCAATTTTGTGCATAAAGATTTAAATAAAAAAATAAAAAAAATGTTGTGGGTTCAAATCCTACATGGGACAACACTTTGTGTGATCCATAATTTTTTTTTCTAAGTCTGGGTGTACTTTGTGTCCGTTTCATGTATGTTTGTAAAGATCTCCGCGACACAGGAATTTATATTCCTAATGCGGGAGTTGTCTTTAACAAAAAATAAAGAATAAAAAAAAACATTCTATTTAACTTGTAATTATCTTGTTTTCGTTTCCTGTTATACAAATATATCAACGGTGCTAACGACTATTTTCATAAGTTCTTTATTATTATCTTTATCGCTTTATCTGAGCGTAAACTGCCAATAACTACTAAAGTTAATAGATATTGTAACATTACACAAATATATGATATTTTCATAGTTACAACACTGCCATATAAAACCGGATAGTATCATAAAAGTCACTAACTTTGAATAAAGGTTCACAAGCTCTTAAATTTATTTGATATTGTCATCTTAACTATGGACTCATGTGTTACAGCAAAATCATTAAATGTATTTATTTCATATCAATTTTCTGCAAAATTAACATTAAAGGAGCTCAAAATGAAACGATTATATTTTTTTTGTGCTTTATGAAAATAGCAAATGCGTATGTCAAATATTAGGCGGTCGACACAAGCCGAAGTATGGGTCTTCTGTACTACGACATTATTTTTAACTCATACCAATAAATAAAATAGAAGTGTTTGTTTGTGATTTCAATTGAAGAGCTTTTGCATGAAATGCATTTGAATATACGGTATATACGGTAAATACATACATCAAAAATCAATTTCAAAAATTTTTGTTCCAGCTTGTCTCTAAAACGACTGGACCGATTTTGACGCTTATTTCAGGAGTTTTACTGCTGATGTTATAAGGAGTTACTGAGTCCACTTTTATTTTAGAAAAATAGAGTTACGTAAACACAATTAAAACCAATGAAATAGGGAACAATGCCGATTTAATTTAAATAAGGAAAATGTTAAAACTTTGTTTCAAATTGATGATGGTTAAGTTTCTTTTATCAATACTAAAAAGTGAGCAGTTTTAGAGGAATATATTTACATACAGAACCCAAGGCTGATGTGGGAGGACTAACCGTAACTGCCAATCGGGCTTACCCGATAGTTATTTAATAAGATTTTTAAATTATTTTCTTCTGTTTTGTTCAATTTGATATCTCTAGTCTAAAATACATTTGAAATATTGAATTTGCATGAAATGTTTTTGTAAATTTATTATTACGGTATATTATGAGTGACATAACGACTTAGACATGAATTACGAAAGCGAGTGGAATGCAGACTGAAAGTTCTTTTGACCGCAGAGGCATATGAATCGGTTATAATGAATTATTATAGATTATAATATTGGCAATTTGAGTACATTTCTCTGAAACAGATTTTTACTTTGCCATTAAAAGATATCATACAGTTGGCAATCCTTAAAGTGTTTCGCACAACTAGACTATACACATACGGCCGTTTTCAATAATCTATGCCTAGATAAAACTGGAGATGGAATATATAATTTAAAAAATACTTTGTTTGGTTTAATACTTTCATGGATATCTATGCAAGATCAAGAGTTTTTCTGTATCTTGACAAGTTTTAATTAAAAAAAAATAACAAATACTCTTTTTAACGTAAATTTAGACCGTTTTCAATAACTTATCTCTATTTAAATACAGATAGGTTATTGATAACACTCGTTTGCAAGACTTGGGCAAAGCCTTTAGAAGTATTTTACACGAACCCTTTGTCAGTAAATTGTCCATCTCAGAAATTTACGTCCCGGACACCTTAATTACATGGTTAGTTTGTAAACAGTGTAAACAGTCCGGAAATCCGCAGTGTACATAACTTACACAGATTAATATATTACAGCGTGTTTACTAATTACAGGTGATAGTAGAACTACACAAACTTTATTTTGCGCGATATGTATGTGTATTGTATATACATACATATCATAGTGGAACTTCAAAGTTAGTTTAACGTTTTCTGCGATTGATGTTACTCCTTACCATTTCAATCTATTAGAAATTTTCTGTTTTTAATTAATTATATGATTTTGCGAGCAACATAAATCTAGAATCTAGAGTTTTAGCGAGCAGCACCGACCAGACGGCAACGGGGTAATTACCACAATTTGCAATTTATTACAGCACAGAGGTGGTGACCGTCAGCCCTAGCCCCCACCTTGTTTGCTCGCTCATAACAAATGGTTTTCATAAATAATTTAAGTTTGAAATCCTTACAATTATTTCTGGTTGTCGCTCATTACCTGATATCATAATTAATATTCACTTTTATGTAGGTTACCAAATGTACATTGATATAATTTTTTTTTTCAACTAAAATATACTTTCATTGTATTTTTTTTTTAAAAAGGAACTATTTTGGTTTGTCGACTTAGGCGATGGCGAATATTTTTCGGGAATGCTTGTAAGGGTCGGTACTCTTAAACAACTCACTTAATTGGTCATTTATTTTATTTTATATCTTATTATTTTATATTTACTTTATTTTATGTAGAAATATCTGTTCAAAAGTTTCAAGGAAAGCTTCGTAGCATGAGTTAAACCCAAATTTGTGATCTTGTAAGATAAGTTGCATTATTGGAACAAAAAAAAAGATACACATAATTTTGCTTCTTCATTCTTTAACAGCAAAATACAGTTCTAAATTTTGCACTACATATGTTAATATTTATGAAGTGAAAATTTAGCCTTACGTTTCCCTAGACGATACTAGGGGTACATTAACCAAAATTCACGAGTAAATCATATAACCTTGTCACATCTGTCTGCTCGTTTGTTTCTAATACTATCCTTTAAATTTAAATAGATAAAAAGCATCAATAATTATGTGTATTTATACGGCAATGTCTTCATATTAAAGAAATAGGTTACTGATGTAAATATATTCAATTGAACTAAAAGGTTAGGTTAGTTATAAAGAGTATTCGAAAATAAATGTAATATTGCCATGAACTCATATGAAAATACGACTGTGCGACACAAACAACCTCATTTTGATCTCAAAATATTTGTGTGACCTTTTCTATCTGCCCGGGTGAATCATCTAGGCTTATCCACTATTCGATCTTGTTAGAGTAATGTAGGCTTAGAGTATTTGCTCTAAGACATGCTAGTTGGTATTCATACTCATACAACTTGGCTCGCTTTGCCAAAAATTCTTGTGTGCCATAGTTTCTAAGCTTTAAACATTGTAGTAAAATATTTGAACAAAATATTTATGTATTGTTACATTTTATTAAACCACTTGATATTTTCTCTTTTCATCATTTTTCGCTGTCGCTTTTAATTATTAACTCCACCGCGTCGGGAGCTACTGCGAAAATTCTCGATGTATATACATATATTAAACTATATATACAGTGTGCTATCTACATTGGAATGAATAGTTTCTTTAGAACATTTACAAGTAGGGAGTAACGAGTAAGCTTCAACAGTTTTTTTTTTATATATTTAAGCTGCCAAAATGACTCTGCCCTGCCTGATGGAAAGCATGAGCAGAATCCAAGAGTGGTGGTCACCATCCTCAATGCGAAAAAGAACAATGCAGCATGGTGACCCACATGGTGGCGGCCTGGGGGGAAGGGGGATGGTGAGGGGGATAGGGGGCGTTGGATTGGGGTATGGGCCTCCGGTATCCTCACACACTCGATGAAACACAGCGTAAGCGCTGTTTCACACCGGTTTTCTGTGAGGCTGTGGTATCACTCCGGTCGAGCCGGCCCCTTCATGCCGAAGCGTGGCTCTCCGTTCCGTGGCTGAAGTTTCTGTTGCATAGGTAGTGAATAAGCTTTTCGGTATACAGATAGTGAGTAAACTCTATAGAAATATAAGTCGAGTTAGATTGAATAGATTTCAGTCATTCCAGGATATGACGGTGTTGCATAGGGCGTTTGTGTTGGTGACACTGTAACAACATCCATCCAGTGTCTCCAAAACCAGTTATCGTAACTGGGCAAGTTATTTGGCCGGGAAAGTCATTAGCAATTCAAATACCTAACCACCGCGGCACCCCCACCGAAGAGGGGATCCTCTTTCACATGAACGCTTTTGTAAATTATTTATTACTGTTTGGCCAGTTCCAAAAACCGTTTTGTTTCATGAACTAATACGAACTTCACAAATGAAAATAACTCGGCTAATACTCTGTTCCGTTTTACGATTGTCTTATTGCTATTTATACTTTATAATACTTATTATAAAATAAAGTGTATGGTTAAAATTATTGTAATTTAATTCATATGACGTGTAGTTTTGTCGTGGAAATTAAGTTCACAAACTAGATGGACACCTATCTGTATTTGGGTTTTTAAAAAATCTTTCGTTTTTTTATTCTACTACGACTGAACCCACACTTTCAATATAATACGAAAAGTAAGGTATATACAAACTTTGAACCAAGGCACATAAATAAATTTTTACACTTATCGTTTAAAGAAAAGACTAGGTACCTACTATTCAAATTTGTTTTCATGATTCTTTGAGGACAAAGTTACAAAGTTCGTCACACAGTCACATCAGAGCACTTTGTTGCAGGAATGATAAGAATTCCAATCATAACGCGGAGGTTCTGCGAGACAAATTGCAGACGACTTTGTAACATGGCACGTTTAGCTCACAGGCATACACGGATTGTGCAAAGCTGATAGCTGTAACGTTTATGTAATATAAACGGCAATATCTAATTTTTACTCAATGGTCATTAATGACTACACTAATGTAGGTATGTTAAGGTTGTTCCTTGCATATACGTAATCACGCGTTACACTAATATTAGAAAATCAGTTCATCTAGTTTTTATAGCACAAGCTCTGCTTAGTTTGAGACTAGATGGCGATGACTATGCGTCAGATGTTTTAAAAAAATGTGTTTGAAATATTATTTAAAAAGAACAATTCGCTTTTTAGAAGTTCGTGGTTAGCAAGAAATTAATAAATAATTAAATAAAGACATATACAAAGCTAATAAGTGTTCTACAGAAAAGTTGCTTACTTTCAATACCAGTATATAGAGATACATTTTAAAGTATGACGAACAAAAACTCGACTTACTTATGTAAGTAAAGTTGGAATGAACCATGACAAAGTAACGGAAACATCCGTTTCATCAACAAAGGAGGAAAGTTTCAATATCTTTGTAAACGCGTAACATCTTATCGTTGGAAGTTTTCCGCCATTTTATTTTGCAATACCGGAAAGGTACGTACAAGACTAAACAACAACGAGTGATCCTGAAAAGACAGTATCTATAGAGTTTTTAATATTTGCTGAACTCGATACGTAAGCACTTCGCTACTAACAGTTCAGTATGCTCAGTGTCGACTTCAATGAAATTTTATGAACCTATCTGGAACAAGAAATATGTATAAGTTTAAGACTGTGCAGGAAAAATTTAAGAGAATTGTGAAATTTGCTTAGTTTTCCTGCAATGGCGGTGATAAGCCCCAACAATTTAAAATTAGACGAGAAGAAGGGAGAGAGAGAAGAAAACGTGATAGATTTTAACTGATTTTGCTCGAAAAATAGATAAATGATAATTTCACTATCCGATTAATTAAATGCTTACTTTTTTAAGTAGAACCCCTAAAGCGAAAGCTACTGCATTCTTCATATTTTATTTTTTATGCGAGTATTCAAATCAAATGATATACCAAAAAAGTTACGCAGTGTCGAAGTTAATTACGTAAAGTTATTTTTAATAAATTTTTGCACAAAACTTAATATAATAATTAACAATACATATGAATGTCAACTGCTGCTAAAATTGTAACAATCACAAATAAAATGTAAAAATAGCATATTCTACCCAATAATTTTTAAGAATAATAATTTAAAATGTATTTAAGTTGCTCGATTTCACTAACCGCATTTGTTACATATAGGTATTTTCTTTATTTATAATATTGCACCAACCTATTTCAAAGGAACTCTTGGTATGTTTTTCAGTGACACACGTTTAAGATTCTTGTGATTGTTTGATTCTCTGGAACTGACAGTACCAATTCGCTGGACTAAGTTCTACAATAAACTGTTTATTTTGTAACATTTCTGGAGTTGGAATGCACTACCTATATTTATTAGATGTTGTCTGTGGTCCTATTCTATTCTTTATTTAAAAGTAAATATATTAATTAACTATTTTCTTTCTGGCTGTCACCGCAACTGTGTTTTATAACCAATTGTCTACGGTTTGAGTGTTTCATGGCAAGCAGTTGCGATAGAAGAACGTTTATTCTAAGTTCAGAACGATTTCATAATAAATAAAGAATCACGTTTCTTTAAAATTTGTGTGTAAATATTTATGTATACTTTTACAATATGTATGATTATACAGGCTTTATTTGTAAACTCATAATTTTCTTGCCCTTTTTCCACATTCAAAGTCGACCTTGACCCTTGTGAACTTGTTCTTGTTTTTAAATCTCATCAACATGATATTTAAATACGAATTAAACCAAAGTTCTTCTTTCATCTAAAAATAAACAAAACTTAAGTGGCTACAAAGAATAATTATGAATTTTCAAATTGTTGGGTAGCCTTTTTTGATTATCTAGATACATGTAAATAAAAGTCAAATGAGTTTATGAAAACATATTCTGAATACTTAAATTTATCATTTATATCTCTTTATGACTTTGTTTATTTTATCACAAAAATAAAGGTTTTTGTATTTTTACATTTATATTTTAAAAACATTTGAGAGTAAAACCACCTACCTCAATTTGTGGGCTGGAACAAAACTCGAATGCGTTAAAAATACTCGTTATTTTGATACACCACTGAAAACATATATAGAGAGACATGTTCGGGTTAGTGTTGAGAATGAATTGTCAACTGAAACGATATAACACTCGATAAATAAAACAAGCCACAGCCATAAAAAATAAATTTAATGAGAAAGATCGCAAGTGGTATGATACCATGAGCATCTCCGTAATTCGGAAGTCACGTTAAGCAGTCGGTCCCAGTTGATACCATAAGATAACAGTCGAGAAGCTTAGTTGGAGGCCTTTGAGCGACTTAAAAACATCCAACGGCAAGATTACGTAGCCACAATGTTGTATTGCCAGTCCCCAGCCGCACTTAGCCATCATGGGAACGTCACCTCCGTACGTATGTTGGCCAAATGCGGCTGGGGACTCGGGTCTCCTCTTAGGAGAGGGTTAATGGTTTCCTTAACCCTCTCCTGAGAGGAAATCCGAGCCCAGCAATGGGATTTTAATGGGTTATTGATGATAAAAAAGAACTGTGTTGTCAACTTTCAGGCAGTTCATATATTTTAATTAATGATCTGTTTAAAAAAAATATGATCAATATTATAAGATACTAGCTGACTTGCACAACCTCGTCTCTTATTGTCCGTAGCTTGAACAAATTTGTTTGGCATAAAAAGTTTATAGTGAGCCAACCATAAAAGATGTCTGTGATGTGATGTTTTTGTGAAACTTTAACCGTTTACGCAGCGCACGCAAATTAAGCTCTCAAAAGTCCTTACTTGTGATAATCTTTCCCCGTTTCAGCCATAGCCTGATGGTATATAGTGTATAAGCTATATATCATCAGGCTATGGCTATGGCCTTCCTCGATAACTGGGCTATCAAACACTGAGAGTATTTTTTTAATCGTGCCCTTACTTTCTGAACGCGCTTCAACCAAACAAACAAACTCTTCACAGTTATAATACTAGTGTAGATATTAAATACCTGTGAAAGTGTAAATGAGATATAAGCCTGTTAAAGTATAACGTAACTAAAAACCAATTAAAAATATTCAGCGGTCCTCGTACAACAAGCTCTTATGTGCACCTACAGACATCTATTGAATTTTTATTCAATGGATTTCGATTTTATCTATCCCTATTTAGATAAGAAGGTTCGATATTTTATCTGAAAAATAGTTTTATACAACTATTTTTTATCAGTGTACTAATTGGATGTTTTCAAATAATAGAATTATAGTATGAATAAGGGGTAATCTCCGTCAGTCGATTCCCGAGATGGATAAATTATCTCATATAAGTTTATAGGGAAGCTTAGTTGTGCAAGGCAGACTCGCTTTTATTTAAGTTTTTGAAGTAAATTTATACAAATTATAAACTTATTCAAAACATAGGCATATTTAGTAGGTCCTGAGTGGCCTACTTCATATTGTTCTGTTGTAGTATGTTACCTATATACATGTTAATTTCTGAACTGAACAATGCACGGTTCTTATATTACTTATTGGGTATCTATTTATTTTTATTTTTTTCTATCCAACTCACTGCACCAGGTTTTATGATAAGTCGTTTACTGTCCAGGTGGCCCGACTGTGGAATGAATTACCAATGGCTATAAGGCGTGCCAAATCTATGCCCATTTTCAAAAAAATGCTCAATGAACATTACCTATCTTCGTAAGTTCTGATTTGCCTAAAATTATTTTTTTATTATTATTTTTTTTTTCATTCATTTATAGCGAAAGTGTAGATATTGTATATATTTATGTATTTATTTGACTGTATTAATCTGTAATACTAAATCTTTTATTGTTATTATTNAAATCTATGCCCATTTTCAAAAAAATGCTCAATGAACATTACCTATCTTCGTAAGTTCTGATTTGCCTAAAATTATTTTTTTATTATTATTTTTTTTTTCATTCATTTATAGCGAAAGTGTAGATATTGTATATATTTATGTATTTATTTGACTGTATTAATCTGTAATACTAAATCTTTTATTGTTATTATTTATCTTAATTGAATGATTTCCTTTATATATTTATTTTTTCACACCAAATTACCTATGAGTTCGAATTTCTACAGTCAATTTGTCCATCTAAAGGTTGCCTGGAAGAAATTGATTTTTAGCGATAAGGCCGCCATTTGTACATGGTCGTTTATATGTTATGCTTCTGAATGTAAATTGTTTTAACTGGTGTACAATAAAGTTTATTCTATTCTATTCTATTTTAAGTAAGGGTTTATAACTGCAAACCACTACTCACCGATGCTTGTCAACAGTAATATTATCGTGGTGTAAAAGGTTTTATCGTATTATTGGCGGGGTCGCCATCATATCGTATAAAAGGGGGTGGCCTGAAACGGCTGGACGATTTTGACGAGACTTTCACCGGCAGATAGTTAGATGTAAGGAGCAACTCAGTTTAAAGTACATAATTAGTCCTATTTTTTTATACTAGCTTCGCCCAGTGGGGTTACTCGGGGCTACAACAATAATAGTGGGGAACACCGCGGGGCTCAGCTAGTATTTTATAAAAATCAGATTTGCCATGGCCCAGAACCTGGGTACGCCAATGCGTATGAGCAACACGTTAGAAGTGGTACTTACAGATCGAAAGAAAAATTAAAAATATTTTTATGGAGAATGTATTCACCCTGACTACATTACTTATATTTTTCTTTTGAACTTAACTTTATCTTAGCTACGTAGATATGGCTAAAACTAAGCATAAAACTCACTAATTAAATTAGTTACCCGGTGGTTAAAAAAACCATAAAATTTTGTTCCCTTATCATTAAGGTTCCAAAACAGCATACAAAACGATACCAAAAGGGGGAGCCTTTTGGTATTGTTTTGTATGCGGTTTTGGAACAAAAGGAGTACAGTTGGCAAGGTAAGTTACTGAACTACATTTCCAATTATCGACGATTCCCATCAAAAGTGTTAAATAGATATAGCCTTTATTACCATCTCATCTTTAAGGATAAATAAGTTAAAACAACTTTCATTTCTATTCGTACCTAAGTATTAATTGTTTAATTTTGGGAATTTAGAATCTTACTATCGGTTCAAAATTCATGCCGGGAATTCCCTTATATCTACGTCCTTTCCTCTCCACAAGATATTCAAAATTTGGGTTTATATTTCAATCGGTTCAGATCCGTGCTCATTTATAGTACATGCCATAAATACATATTCTTACATTAAGGTGGTTTGTGATACCAATTTACCAGCTCTTGTAAAGTATCTTCGAAATTTAGGGAAGGCATTTTCATTATAAGTTTGCCTCGTGCCTTTTCGGGGAACAAATCAATTTTATTTACCTACCCCAAATTTACTTATATTTCATTTTATAGTATGAAAAATCAAATTAGCACGGTTGAGAGATTAAGAAAAAAATTATCAAGCTTTCATCTCTCTATACTTTATCTTATAGATCAAAAACCTTACAAACATTTCTCAAGTATTTTATGACCTACTACACTATACTATACACTACATCATATTATATATACGTATGTAGAAGAGGGGTCGTCTACAGTTGCGAACGTCAAGTGCTCCCATTTATCTAAGTAGAAAAAGCAATACTCCTTTAAGGTTGGGCCAAATTTTGAAATTGAACTGAAATATGTTACTTTCATTATAAACTATCATTGAAATAACTATCTAGAAATTGTATTACTTAGAGAAGATAATTAATTTTGAACGGAATAGGGCTAAATCTTTCTACTTGCAGTCTTTTGACAATTTTTTTATCTATTTTAATTACTTCTTGGTCATCTTTTCTTCTGTCAGCTTTTGTTTTGGTGAGGTCTCTGTTATTATTTAACCTGTTGCTTGTTATTTTTTGTTTTTGCGAATAACTTTCCTATTTTTTTTTAAAAACACTAAGTTTCTTCACGACTTTAAGAAACAAAAATGTTTTTACTGATATGTAAAATAAATTAGGCTAGTCAGCATCAGTGGGCAATTTTTGGTTAACGCATCTTAACTCTTTGTGACGTTATAATCTATATATTAACGAATATTTGTTGCTGTCGTATGTTTATTGAAGTAGGTGCAATTTTTCAGCAGACTTAAAACTCAAATTATGTAGCTAGATTTGATTATCTTCACTGATACTGATAACTGAGTACCGATAATTTACCTAGTGATGTGCAACTTGTGTTTGAAAAAAGCTGAAACAGAAATTAAACACCTTTGTTTCGATTTCTCTAACGAGGACGTTTTGAATGGTCTTCAGTTTCTGTGGTAACAGGCTTACTCATATTGCAATAACAGCTTCATAATTGGAATGGTGATCAAGTTTCTGGACGTGTGATTATTACGTCCAACGTGCATACGTCAATACTACGAATGTAATAATTGTTCAGTGTACATTTATAATACGTGTGTTGTAGCTAAATCTAAATTACTGTAATATTATACAATGTTAAGCAGGTATTTGAGTGTGGTATTGAATTTTCAATATTAAAAATGTTACGATTGTAAAATGTGAACATGCATGTATGATTTATAAGTTTAAATGTAAGATTTATAACATTGTGGTGTGCATCTATAAAAATACACAAAAAAATCGACTGCTAAAATTTTGGTCTGTCTGTATGTTTTTCGGTTTGTTCCAACTAATCTTTGGAACGTGTGGTATGTTGACGGATATTTCACTAGATAGACAGATAGCTTATGATATAATGAGTCACAATGGCTACCTTTTTTTAACTACCTTCGCATCATGTTCTTATCTTAGGCTGTTGTTATAAACGTACAACAATTACCCTAATTAAAACTTAGTCTTTTATGATGAACGCCTGACAAAAAATTCATAGTGTGTGTTCAGTGTCCCGATTGTAGCAACTCCAAGAAAACGTTTAGGTGCATTGGCGTTTGGAACATTAATCATATGTTAAATAAAGTTTGACTTTTAAAACTTATAATTATTTTCAGTGGTACTTTATAAATATAACTTATATACATTAAAAGCATTTGTAGATTTAGAGCATTAGAACTCTATATATATATCTATTAACGTTTATATCGTTAAAATGTGGGATGTAAGTACGTATTAAATTTCTGTATTACATTAATTAAATATACCTAATACATAGGTATATTTAATTAAAATATACCTAATACATAGGTATATTTAATTAAAGTAATACATCTTTTGCCTTCAATGTATTCTTATTTTAATATATACTAATACCCTTCACTATTATTTATGCCAAAGCTGACGAAATTGTTTGTTTGGTTGTACGCGTTAGGTAATATCAGGAATTGTTGGTTTGACATATAACAATATTTCGTGTTGGATAGTTCATTTATCGAGGAAAGTTATATGCTATCATCATTTTCATCTTCCTAGCCTTTATTATTCCTAAGATTTGGGGTCGGCTACTACTAGTAGTTCGGTTTTACCTACCTAATAGATAGGTATATTTAATTAAAGTAATACATCTTCTGCCTTCAATGTATTCTTATTTTAATATACACTTATACCATTCACTATTATTTATGCCAAAGCTGACGAGTTTGTTTGTTTGGTTGTACCTGCTAGGATATATCAGGAATCGTTGGTTTGACATATAACAATTTTTCGTGTTGTATATTTCATTTATCGAGGAAGGTTATATGCTATCATCAACATCTTCCTAGCCTTTATTATTCCTAAGATTTGGGGTCGGCTACTACTAGTAGTTTGGTTTTACCTGAATGTCAGTTTTTACACGGTGCAACTGGTACCTGACCTCCGCAACCCTGAGGGTGAACTGAATTCGAAGGTTGAACTAGTTGTCAGTAAATTTGAGGGCACTGACTTCCCAATAACGATTGCCATAGATGTTCATGACAACCGGGACCGACGGATTAACGAATTCTTCGAGGCACGGGCGGGAAACACCGCCATATTCCATACTCCGAGCTGCTATAAAAAAATTTTTGTAAGAAATACCTGCTGCCATTTGATCTGCAGTTGCTTACGCTAAACACTCGACTGACGAAAGTTATGACATCATATTATGACCAATAAGAGCTGTCCTCAAATGAAATTTGTTGCACACATGGAGGATTTATTTATAAATAAAAGTAAATATCATGACTGAATTGGCTATGCGTATTAAGATACAAGTAGCTACATCTAATAATATTACTTAAGTTACTGTTATGATATTATTAAACCAGCTTGTTTCTCTGAAATATTCATTTAAGTATCTAAAGACTGAAATCAAAACAAGATGTTGAGAATTGTTCACAGACTTGTCGATCAATATCTGTACATTGTATTCTTATTTCTGTAGTACTAATAACATAAAGATAATAATATAATCTACAGACTAATATTCCCAGGGTTTCAAGAGCCTAAATTATTAACTATTCATGTTATATTATATCTTATTTTCATTTTATTTAGTTTCGTTTTCTCCTTTAAGAAAAAAGGATTCTATAATGGAATATTATTTGTGTTAAATATTTGTTAGGTATATTTATTCTCGCTGTCTGATATGTTGGCCAAAAAAATAAAACTGCTGTAATATCTATACCAAATGTTGGAGCGTAAGTGAATAATAGCAATTAATACAAATGTATGTGACTAAAATCAAAATAAAACAACCGTTGCCAGCTTTTTATGTTAAATAAAAAATTGCTTCAATGTACTAAGTGTTAGCATATTTTCGTACCTGTCATACATGAAGAACAGCTTACTGGCTCTTGCACTCAAACATGCTTTTAGCTTGAGCCATTTCTTGAAAACAATGGTAAGTAACAGTATATACAATAAAGCAGTTATATATAATGCAACATCTAAGTCGACAAAACGTACATATTATTAAAGGTTAAAAAAATTTACTATCACAGGATTTGGAGTGACATTGACCAGTACAGTACAGATTTATTTACTTTTTTATGTTCACGTGTATGTTATAATATTTTATATATTAACACACACCCCTTCATATATATATATATATNCACAGAGGTGTATAAAATTACTTTTTTGCCAGCAAACAGCTACATATATATTTTTGGATATACCTAAAGAGAAAGGCATTTGTATTTCAACACAAACACAGTAAAACTCTCCTTTATTGTGCCAATCTTGTGTAGTAAGCCTGCTGTTAAATATAGTAATGTAAATTCTGGTACTCAGAACTATTTAAACTAGATAGACAAACTAATAAATACATATTTCATTACATTTAATCCACGCCAGTGGCTCTTCATACTGACTTATATATAAATAAGCGTTTTAATTAGTCTCAACACCAAAACTACTGAATAGAGAACTCTATTGAATTGCAGCATTCTCGTTGAGGATATAATTGGAGATCCGTGTAAGGGCATTAATAACAAAACAGATAACTATTAGACGCAGGGGTCCGGACCCCTGCCACTCGTTCTATACGAAACAAGGAAATTGTAATAAAGTTACAGGATACGCCCGTTGCCCGGTAATATTGTTAAGGAAAATCGTTACAGGTTGTGATTGAGCCCCGCGCGGTGTGACAGCACCGGTCATGTCACAAACCAATTTCATTAGGCTTTTATTCCAAACAACTGTTCAGTGTTCACTGTAACTTCTCGTGAATGGGACTTGTTTATTGTCTTTCTGTTCTATATTAGGTAAGGTAACAATAATTTTAACAACAGCCTTAAATACCACCTCACTGAGTGGAGTTGTTGATTCGATTTATATTTGTGTTGATATATTTTTTTTTTGGTGAATTTTAATTATAACTTAGGAATATAATCAGACATAAATTAAGATCATACGTATGGTTTCTAGATATTTACAAAAACAACTTTGTTTTGAGCGAATTACGTACACTGTAGCCGGAGGTTCGAAAAAAAAACTAATTTTCTTACAGTAAATTTCATATAAAAGATATTACGTTGCAAAAAATAAATTCGGTTGCATGTTGACTGCTGCGTCAGCATATTGGGCGAGTGTGCTTTTGATTGCTAATAAGTAGTATCGGCGATACCATTTTGGGATTCCGTATGTAACAAGAGTAAAAAAAATGTGTAAAAAACTAAAGTGATGCAAATTAAGAATTATGAATTCATAAAATTCATACTTACTTGCTACCAACTTAGTTGTTACTACTATTTATAATTAGAATAAAATCGTAATTGGTCGCTATCTCTACATGGAAGATATATATGAAAAACTATTGAAGGTGACTTTATGAAAGCAATAAATAAAATAAAAATAGCCTTTATTTCCTGTAACCTGCTTTACACTTTCTTTTTTTTTAATTAAAAATTAATTAAATGATATCTGATCAAGTAGCATTATCGGCAAACAGGTCAGGTTGTCTTCTGACATAGGCCTCCTCTAATTCACTCCACTTGTTTCGGTCTAGCGCAGTTCTTCTCCATCCATTTGGCAGATCGTCCTCCCATCTTTTTACCGGTCTTCCTCTATGTCTCTTCCCATACCTGGGATACCATTCCGTAACTTTTCTAGTCCATTTCTTTGCTTGCGATCTCCACATGTGTCCTGTCCATTTCAAATTTCAATGACTTTGTTTTTATTTCTATATCAGCCACCTTGTTTATTTCTCTAATTTTTGTAGCTTTCCATTTATCCTTTAGTCGTAGATCCAGCATACTTCTTTCCATGCCCCTTTGACACACTCTTAATTTTTTCTCAATCTTTCGTGTGGATGGCCAGGTCTGCCAACCGTATGTGCGGCACGGAAGGATACAAGTATTATACAATTTTGTTTTTTCGCAGACAGGTATGGTTTTATTTTTCACAACCTCTTTAAGAGACCAATATCTTATCCAACTATTATTTATTCTTCTGTCTACTTCTTTGTTAGATAGGTCCTTTACCGATATAATTTGTCCCAGATATATGTACTCGTCGACATACTCGATCTCTTCTTGTCTCACTTCTATCTTAACTTAGCTTTGTTCGTAATAGTTTTAGTTAGTATATGCTTTTTTTGTTGCGGTTTGTTTCAATTAACATTTCGTGTTTATTTTATTTCATTCGGTTCATAAATAAAAAGTTATATCAGTTTGAAGAATCACCGCAAAAACCGACCTATGCGCTGGTTGAGCCGAAGGCAAAAGCTAGTAAATAATATAAATTTAAATCAACATAACTTTAGATGTTAAAAATATAAAACCTTTGGTGGACATGCTCTCTCGGCTGAAACGACAAAATAACTTTTCAGTGACAGAAACAGGGTTGAATATTGGCATTTTTTCTATAATTTATTAGACTGCAGTTTTGCACGAGCAGGCCCCGTCGCATGAGTGATTTTGTGTTTTGAAATTCGTGTTTTTCATTTTATTGTTTGGTCACGTCCATGAATAAACAAACAAAATGAAAAAAAAGTAAAGTAAAACGATACACATATATTGTTAAATCAGTAAAAAGGAAAACGATAGAGATTCCATCCCTTATTGTATATTTTTCCTCTTAAATCTCGAAGTATTCAAGGTTGTGTATAAGTACATCTTAAGAAATTGAACTGAAATCAGGACTATCTTGTTTTCATTCCTTTTGATGTCGAGACAGTAGGAAAGAAACTATTCTTTTCTATTATTTTGAACGTGATACAAATATTTAGTACTGTGTTAGTCGGTCACCTAAATATTAAACAATGATTTTAATGTTTCATCTTTTGTATACACATGAAAAAAACATTAAGGAACTTAAATATTTTATTTTTTTATTTATTACTTCTTTACTCTCAGTATCATGTAACAAACTACATGTTTATATGATTAAACATATTTAAAAAGTAGTAATAAATTATTGATGTGATAGTTAAAAGCTATTGAAATACGTAACTAATTGAGTAGTAATGTTCTAAAGCTTGAAAGCATTGTATACCTTCACAAAGACTGTATATGTAGCTTCGTGTTACTCGTGCGTATTTTACCACAAAGCTAAATCAAACGTCATTTCCAGCGTAGTCCTTAATCACCCCACAAACCTTTGATAAGCTGAGCTTGTAGCTGAAGTGCGCGTACATTTGCCTTATACAGTACAGGTGCTCATAAATAAACAATATTCATGATACATTAAAGTGTTTCCCAGGAGCAAAAGACTTGTTATGGGCGTGATTTTCCATTGAAGATAATGTAAAAACACAAGTGTGACGCAGACCTGAAACCGTTTTCGCAAGTTTTTTTAAAAAATAGTGTAGGAACATAACAAACCGAACTGCGTCTAATTAAGCAACTAAAAAGACAAGTTGAATATTATTACACAATTCATTAATTATTTACAAAGATTTGTTTTAGTTTTTCTTAATTATGAGACTGATTGTTACGAGTACATAACTAATTACATAAGTAGACTCTACATGAAATAACTTGCATATGTTTGATTTAGTAAAAAAAAACAATTAGAATGATATTTTTATACAGGCTACAAATACGAATCCTCATATATTGCAAATACGATTTCTCAAATATTTCCGTCACTTTGTTCGCAGCGAATACTCTGTGGAGCGACTCGTTGTCCAGGGACAAGTGGAAGGCAAACGGTCGTGCGGTCGCTCACCTACGCTTTGGACAAACCACATCAGAGCTGCAACACAAACCCCCATCGTCCAGAGTTCCTGAGGCGCAATGGACCGTAATAGGTTACCGTCGTTAACCATGACTGTTCTGTCAAGAGTAAAAGACTAAGAAGTAGACTTGTGCAGTGTTTAACCTAATTATTACTATTACATTTGTGTAGAGTAAATTAAATAATGGGCCGTTACAGGAGTCTACAACGAACATTGTTTTTTCTGTTTCCTTAGGAAATGCCCTACAAGAGTAATTAACTGAAAGTGAAGAAAACAGAAAATAAAAATGCTGCGTAAATTGGTTTGATTCTCAGAAACGACTTGCTGTGTGATTGTTATATTTTAATTAGATTATAAAAAGAGTTCAAAAGTTTTTTTACCTCAGACAAATAAATAATAAATATTTCGGACATCTGTCACACAACGCCATCTAGTCTCAAACAAAATGAAAAAAGAAAAGTAAAGCGATACACATATATTGTTAAATCAGTAAAAAGAAAAACGATAGAGATTCCATCCCTTATTGTATATTATTCCTCTTAAATCTCGAAGTATTCAAGCTTGTGTATAAGTACATTTTAAGAAATTGATCTGAAATCAGGACTATCTTGTTTTCATTCCTTTTGATGTCGAGACAGTAGGAAAGAAACTATTCTTTTCTATTGTTTTGAATGTGATACAAATACTTAGTACTGTGTTAGTCGGTCACCTAAATATTAAACAATGATTTTAATGTTTCATGTTTTGTATACACATGACAAACTGAGCAGATCTTGAATTAAGAAAGCTAGAATAACCGAAAGAATACTTATTTTGTATATATTTTTTGTAAATACATACATATTATATACAGACAAATATTTGTAGATCTTACAAACATTTGGTAGACTCGGGAATCGAATCCAAAACCTCAATCACAGCAGTCGCTTACGCTTACGGTCCTACTGCGCCACCGAGACAGTTCGAGATCTTCATCATTTTCAAGCCATATGGCAGATTCCTTTTTTTTTGTTAGGTAGAGTAGATTTTCCGTAGCACACAGTGAACAATCAATGAAGGATGAATACAGTTTAGTAAAATTCATCATACTGTAGACTCATTGAATGAAGAGGGAGGAGAAAAGATTTCGATTTCAAAAGTACTCGCTAACTGTAACTTATCACACTTATTTTGTTAAAAAATTATTACTTTGTGTACTTATCCTCTTAATTTTGTTCGTATTACAGATATATTTTAGATTAAATGTTGCCAAATATATTTATATTATTAATTATTTACTTTAGACGGTTAGATAAAATTAACTTATTTGAAAGTTTATGTTTTAAAGAAACTAAAAACAGGAAAAAAAAACTGTAATAGGAAATAGCGTGGCAGGATACAATATATTTACGAAATCGACAGCAATGTAATTATTAAAAAGACATGTAACCTCGTGCAAAGTAAGTGGATTCACTGTGCATTAGGAATAAAGATTTTATGATTTTTCGAACATTTTTCAACGTTTTGTCTGAAGTCTATCGTCTTTCATGTTTTGGAAACAGCCGTGACAATAGATATTATTCTAATTAATTATATTCGTTTCGAACATTTCATAAAGACTCTCATGTCCCGTAAAGTTTGTTTCAAAATTTGTTCCTCAAGTCTAAAGTTTCAGTCGTATGACTCATTTTATTTATACTTGGAATAATTTGTCAGCGTCTGTCGTAAAGTTAAGCCTGTTGGAGACGATGAAACAAGAGCGTCAAGAGCTCTTAAGTTTATCAGCCTGCCAACTTGGCTTTTGGAATGAAGCTGTCCGGATGTACTATAATAGTGACCAGGATGTTTTCCAGATGTTCTACTACATAACCCTATTTATACTTACAGTCTATTAAAATTGCCTATATTTAATATATAATATTCTTGTGTCACAGTTTTAGTGTTTATACCCCTACGAAACGGCTTGACCGATTTTGATGAAATTTTTATAAGTATATTCAATAGGTATGAGAAAAGGTTTATCAATATTTTTTACACCCTAAGTGCTAAGGGTGGTTCACCGCAAAAAAAATATTTTTTGTTCAAATTATTTTTTGGTTATTTTTTTATGGTGTGGAATTAAAAAATACATTTAGTCCAGTTGCCGTACTTTCCTTTCAGTAATTTAGAAAATATTCACGGAAATAAATATGGTGGTACGAAGTTCGCCGGGTCAGCTACTGATTTATATATTTTTGAAATATAATAATATTTTTGGACTCTTCTCACAACTTTATGACAAAAAAAAAACTAGAGAGGGTGGCCGATAGAGTATAAAAATAGTTTAAAAAAATCATTACAAATGTGTTTCATGGGCATTTGAATATTATGTACTTCCTTCGAGTTTTCCGTTAAGTTATACTACAATGCTATACTGCTAAACAAATATAATTAGAACATACCAATAATACTGATTTAGCTCTAAATGTACCAATGCTACTAATTAAGTACCCAACAAAACAAACACGTTGATTTATTCATGTGAACAAATTTGTTTGAAACAACAAGGCAAACTGGCAGATATACGTACATGAAGTTAGGTAGGATTAATTTATTGTTAAATTAATTTTGACATTTAAATATTTTGTAAGGGAGTTGAGTTCGTTAATTGGATTAAAATTTTAGCACTTCTTGCGACTTAATATTGATTTTGGATTTATTTGCACTACAAATAATGTTCTGTTAAGATACTGGTAGGTAGAAGTGATGTTCATCGACATAATATGAATAAAATAGTTTCCTGTATAGCAAAGCTAAACTTTTCAGAATATAGAAGAAGAATCCTCTAAATGAAAACCTATTTAATTTCAAATTCAGGATAATTTCAAATGAATTCGACTACTCAGGTTTACACTTCTCCTTTTGATGAGACGGAAACCAGCCGGATCAGTTATTTCTGCCAATGTCAAGTATTTAAAGTCTTCTATTCTTCGCCGTGATGGAATTAATGATAAAATATATAAAAAAATGTGGAGGACATGAAATGGGGACTGTCTATCGCAAAAACAAAAAACGATCTCCTCAGGTTTAGTCATTTGTAGTTGTTATTGTATGTAATCATACAATAACAACTACAAATCTAAAGTGATTTAGACAGGTGATATTGACGTTCTATGACTGGAGAGCGCAACGCATTATTCAAACGCATCATTATAATTGAAGGTAAATCATTTTTATATACACAATTGTTTATAGTGCTGAATTGAATTAATGTTGTGGGCAATATTTCAGTTTAAATTTCTATAAACAAACTTAACAATCTAGGGATTTCTTATTTCAGCAAGATGTTGTAAAACAGTTATATTCAATGTTTTTATTTTTTTTAATTTAGTGGTGTCGTTTTAATCGTTACGGAAGTAACGATTTAAATGGTATTGGTTTAATGTACAAATCATATATTATCGATTTGCTAATTAGTGATCGCTTTCGTTATAATTAAATAGTTGTTATTTATTAAGTCGTTTCTTCACTTTAATTTTATGCTTTTCGTATAATAAAACGGAACTAAATAAACATGAATATACTTATATATTAATATTTATATTATAAAGAGCAATCTCAATAATATTCGTATCTATTTCAACATTATGAGCTACTTATTATTTTAAAAATTAAATAACTATTGTGTTCGTCATTTTGGGTGTGTTCCTGTTTTATGCCATTTAAAGATTTATATTTTATTGTGAATACTTTTAGCCTCGTTGAGTACTTTTCGGCAGGAGTACCTATATTATACATGGATCGGTATGACATGTCATTATACAGTGGCTGCATATGCAAGTATTCTGCAGAAGTCCTGGGTCCTATTTCCGGGTTGTTTGACGTCCGATCTTCAAATCTTTTTGGCTTTGTAATGAGTACGGATTTACAAAAAAAGTACCTAGCTTACATAGTACAAGCTTTGTTCAGCTTGAGGTAAAATGATACCGTGAGTGAAAAAAACTAATGTCACGAGTTAAAAGTAATAAAATAGGTAAATTTAATTATTATCAACACTAAACACAATTTACAACATACTCGTACTATCATCGAAAAGTAAGCTCAATTCCCTTTGATCTATTGCAGCGCGATGTTCTATCTAGACATATACATAATCTAAGGTTTTACATATAAAACTCTAGTGCATTTTTATAAGTATATCCGAAACAAAATCAAATAAAGTGACTGGTGGTCCATTTCCAGTTCCAAAACAAAAATACAAAATTTTAGCTCAATTTGAGAAATACACCCGTGATTCTTAGCTATGTTCGTGGAATGCAACATGTACGTATGACATTAAATAAAGAATGAATTATTCCTATATAACAACGATTAACGATTCCTCATATATGATATTTATGATCACTTATTTGTAATTTTAATCGAATATGTTCACTATGGCTTAAGACACCTCAGCACTAAAGGTTACTGTCAAAATCACTCTTTTAAACCAGTCAGACTATAATTTGTTTCATATGTTATATATTTTTCTTTTTTTAAATTGTATCATATCATTATCATCATCATGGGGTGCCATATTCAAACCGAAGTTTGGAGGTCAGTCGACGGTATCCCTCACGATCATGATCATCGGTCCAGGCCCTGATGTCATCTATTCACTTCCTACCATATGCCTTCCTATATTAAGATGAACAATGAACCTTACATCGATACACATAGTCAGATTGATTGTCGCGCGGTTGATGCAAATACATTCACCAACGCATTCTTGGAATCTGTCATCGAACATTCTCGAATATCTATCACGAAAACTAATATAAAAAGGCGTCTCGCGGGCCGCAGTTGAGTTCAGTTTGAGCTACAGTGCCACAAATATCTGAGTGATATTGGTGATTAGCCCAGCAACCTCGGTGGCTTAAATAATTAAAGACTTAATCTAAACTGTGATTTGAAGAGTGATTTTAATAAAGTCTGTTTTGCACGTCAGAAGGTTTATTTCTCAAATCCATCGAACTCTAAGACGTAACAATATGTTGAGAAGTACTTATATATTTTAAAAAGTTTTCTTTAGTGTGAAACATACATCGGTTAATTTCATTTTATGTTATTTGAAACTATGAACAGTTGTACAATATGTTTAATATTAGTGGAAATACATAACATAGCAAATATTAATGCACGATATCTTGAATATCCACATTATACAAACTATTCTTAAATACATCTATACTTTGGCTGTGCGATTCTTATTCTAAATTGATATAATTATAGGTTTAACAATATTGACATTGGTACATGGCTAAACTAAGCGGCAGAAAGTGCATAATCATCAACATTTTCAAAATAATTGTCGCAAGCATTAAACAGTTGCAATAATGGGGGCGCGTCATTCATGAATTTCCTTCTTTCTACAAAGAAGTTTCACAAATAAATAAAGTTACGCACCTCGATGCACAAAATAGGGGATAATCTAACAAGTTTATGTGGCAACTATGCAATAAAAGTTATTGGAAATGAATGTTGACAAACGAAAAATAGCGTGTTTATACTTGCACTAGAAGTTCTGAGCGCTCCACAAACTAAAGGTAAATATTTGAGTAAAAATAGCGGCGAGAAAATATACATGGCAAATAATACAAAGTCACAGACTTTGACATAGTGAAGTGAATAGGTACAAAGCTGAGTAGGTACTCACGTTACATGCCGCTGGACATTTTCAATAGCTATTGTTAACAGCCGTGATTGGACAAGTTTGTGCTTCAATATTTGACCGCATTTTGTATGTTTCATGGGTTATTGACAACTAGGCCCATAGAGTTTGGCGTGCTATTACTGCTGGTTCCTCACCTAAAAGGAATACTATGCCAAGACCTCCCACAGCAATGGCTGCCACTGTTTCCGTACATCCTGGCTCGGAGACGGGTAACGCCGCCGGTGAGCGAGGTAGGCTGTACTGATAAGCGTTTCTAAGCGTATTTTATGAGATACTTAGTTGAGCGCTTGCAGACGTGTCACTTGAGTGAATAATATAAATTATTAATATTTTCACGGAAAACCGTATACTTATTTTGTCGAGTTGTTGTTAAAAACATAACATTCTATGACCCATATTTATTGATTTCTATACATGCTCAGACTAGACATTATAAGGGCTGTAATTTTCTTCAGAATGAGAAAATAAATGTAAAGACACATTTTTAAAACATACCGTATCTGTACCGTTAATATATTCTTATATATTTTTTATTGTTCATTTTAATCCAATAGGTAATCTCTACAACTATTAACAAAACTCGAAGTATGAAATGAGGAATAACATAAAAACACACGCTACCTTTTTTAGGCTCAGCACTGACCATACAAATAATTCCGCCATACTGTTTGCTATAAAACGTAATATATATAGAAACAAGTTGAGCGTTTCTGTAAAGGGATCATATTTTTTATACCCACTATTTTATAAGTAAGGCTTCTTTTACTGCTTTGCGTATATATTTCTAAGATGTAAGGCTCGAAAATATGTATAGTCTCAATTACACGCTCAGTCTACTAGATTTTTAGTTAAGCCGAAGTTTCAATTTATACCGGTATATGAATATTGAGGGATATTTGTTTTTCTTATTTTTTTAGATACACAAAAGCATTTCCTTGTTAAGTTTTAAGTAACTTTTGTTTATAACATTTGTGGCCCTTCCCCAGTACACATATGTGGTTGATATCGGATATTTACCCGTTAATTAAGTAAAGACCATGGACAAGTTGTCAAATGTAGTTTCTCTATTGAATAAATAATTTGTCGAAACAAAGAGATTACAAGTTTAAAATTAATCTCAAAGATTTAAATTGTTTTGATATAATCTATTATTTTTAAAATAAACCAGAATCCTACAAATACAACAGGATTGCCATATCTGGGAGAATAAAGTAACTATTGATATTTTGAGTACGATCACTAAATTCCTGCGATATCCCAGTACAAGGAATATTACAAAGCCGTAAACGCCACAACAAGAACGTGCCTAAAATATGGAATTCGTCGCAACAGTTTATTGTCACATGAACGCCGCACCAGATTGTATTATTATACCGACAAATCAAGTTGTCAGAATATTATACCGTACATGGTTTGAGTAGCGAAAGGTGGTAAGGTGGTGCGGGGCGGGATGTTCGTATTCACAATGCTCTATTTGCACACGTTTTGAATGTCATTGTCACGGTGCTAATTGCCGGCGAGCTGCACGAGTCGCGGCGTCACCATCACCTCCAGTATCTACATACATTTACAATAACCCTCTATTTTCTCTTGAATATGCAATTCGGTTTTCCATGCTACACTACCAGCTATTCTCATTAAAACTTTAATGAGGTATAAGGTAATATTTATTCGTACCTCAGTGAGATTATGGCAGCAATATTACAACGAGCGCGAGGGCACCCCTCGGGCGAAGGGATACAAGTATGATATTTTAAAGTCTGTTTATGCCGTTTATGAAGAACGAAAATCCTCCTGAAATGAGAAGGCCTTACGCAGTTAGTTCCAAGTGAGGGTGCCCTCGACGCCGCCGCAGCTTCGAATTAATTTTTCCAGGCAGTTGAGTTCGAATGCGCTTCCGGCTTGAGTTGCCTCAACTCGAAAGCAAACTTTTCGTGTTTACATTACTTTAAATTCTTTTACCTCTTAGCTTTGCTTGCAATACTTTGCACAGTATCATTCGTAGTATATTTATTTCATGTTTCACAGTGAAACTTTCCCGTTATACTGTAATAAAATTATTTTTAGTTCATATGCATTTTTTTCTTTGAAGTAATTAATGTTGAAGGATTTTATTGTTAACATTAACTCTCGGCTCCTTGAAAAGCAACTAATCTACGTAACGTCTACTTGTAACAAATCCTTACTAAGTTTCAAAAGCCAATTTGTTAAATCTACCCCTTGGGTCTAATTTTAGAATACTGAGTTATTTTCTATAAAGTTATTCTCCTATAAATCTTATTTTTATTTTATCATGTTAACATTGAGGAGAAGTTTATTATATTTCAGGCATCTGATACTCATCGTATTGTAGTCCCAAACTGAGCTTGTACTTGACATTTTTTGTTGTTAATACAAACATATTCTATGACATAGAAAACAACTACACATAAAAAAACATTATTATAAACATAAACATACAGTGATTAGAAACAATCACCGAGGGTAAGCAACGACGGCACGGTCAATACCTTTTTGTTTTTTTCTTTTTTTTTATGTACCTGGATGGGTGACCGCTGGTGGCATGTTACCACGAGCGTCTCCGTCTCTGCAGGTCTCGCTAAGCAGTCTGTCCCGGTTGTTATTATACGATAACAGTCGTGAAGCTTAGTTGGAGCCCGTCGGGCGGCTTAAAAACATCCAACGGTAAGATACATAGTCACAACGTTGTCTCGCCAGTCCCTAACCCCCACCTGGCCCGTGTGGGGACGTATGGCCTTAAACCTCTCCTGAGGGGAGAGACCTGAGCCCAGTAGTTGGACATTATGGATTGTTGATGATATAAACACTTCGTGGGACCCGGGAATGGAAGCCGAGACCTCAATCATAGCAGTCGCATACGCTAGCACTGCGCCAATGAGGTTGTTATTATATTTTTTTTTAAGATCTCAAAAAAATCCTTGTGTCATGTAAAATGCTATATTACTTTAATGTTTATTACTTTAATGATTCAGAATTTAATAATTATGAAATTACTTTTATAAGAAACTATTGTAAATACTTTCATTTTTGTTGCTGGTATGCATATTAAAATAATCGCGACTTATATTTTCTCTAGAAATACACAAGTAGTAAGAAAAAACATACATTTACTTGTACTGAATATTTCTGTCAAATGAAACTTTAATTTTAGGCCAAACCATTTAAATCAAAATGAATGGAAAGTAAATTTGATTCACGTTTCAATATTGCCTGACTAAATTGCCTTCGACAGAGGAAATGCTGTATAGCAAATACAATTTGGTGACGAGCTGTGTCAAAGCCAATTGTAGAATACTACTAATACGTGGGGTTTCATTATCGCGAAGGTGTAGGCAATTAAACGTATTTGTCAATGTCACCATCTAATCAATATTTATATATATTAAGTAGTATGTATGTACTCTTAATTTCATATATAGATATATTAATAGAGCTAAATTCCTCAGGTTCGTTGATTTATTAATATAATATTGATAGTTGAAATTGATGGAATAGATTGTAGCATAGACTGTCACTGGTTATAATTTAAGCTGTTGCAAAGTAAACATTTGAGATGTCATATTTTGTCGAATTTAATACACAGTTTAATATAGTTAAAGGGTAAACATGTCTGTATATTTTTAGTAAATATTTCATTAAAGCCAAATGAAGATTGGAAAAATGTCGTGAGTTACAATAGTGACTTTTTTCGCAGCTTATGGTATGTATACTGGAGTATGGTATACTGGATAGTGAGTAGAGTAGAATATAGAGTACTCTAATATATACGCCTATATACTATATGATATAATCCAATCCTTTGTTGTTTTTCATTTTTATGGTTTTTTTAAACTTAAGCTTCGGTACCTTTAGGTGCACTAATTGTTAGGTTACGCACCGAGGTGTAATCATATTAGCAAGCCAACATACATTTACTCGCAGACTAATTGTAATGTATAGATTTGAAAACAATATGATTATCAAACAGTTTACAAAGTAACGTAATTAACGTTATTATTTTGAAAATCCCTGCTTTTATTGATAGTAAATATACTTTTGTCTAGTACAGCAAAATACATAACTTTTTGTTTATTATTAACTATTGTTATTAAAACGTTTATAACTAGCTACTTTCTTATGTTTTAAACATTAAAACAAGGAAGTAGTAGGTACGTACCTATTATGTAGTGCATAGGTCAAAAATTATTTTCGCCCTAAGCACATGGAAATGACAGCCTGAATTGTACTTACATTGTCTTGGTAAAAATACTTTTATAAGTTCATCTTGAAGATAGTTATTTAGTGCACGACTTTACTAAAAAGTATTACAATATAGAGGAATACTCAGGATAAAGTGTAGCTACGGGGAATAAACCCCATCTAATTCAATTACGATTTTAATAATAATACACAAGAGAGGTCAGATTACCGCTAACAGTACTAACGTAGCTAAGCACTAAAATGTGAAATGGTTACACAAGTTAGACCAATTATATTCCAATTCTAAAGTGAAGATTAATAACGGTAGGCATTCCGTTCGTAATTTGTATTTCATAGCTCGGACCAGGTGAGTTAGTTATAAAACTATATTAAAATTAATTCTGAATTTCCAGACAATTTGCATCTCTTTAGTGATGTGGTTAGTCCCAAACTACTAGTTGCGTTAAATTAATACCCCTAGACGGCCTCTTGGTCTAGTGGATAGCGATCTTGACTGCTAAGCCAGGGGTCGTGGATTCGACTCTCATTCATGAAAAATTTTTATGTGATGAAAATGGATGTTTGTTTGTTTGTACTATCTTAGGGTGTAATTTATTTTGTAATTATGTATATATTCATAAATATATATGTATGTTTATTAGCGTTCAGATACCTTGGCACAGACTTTGCCTGGATTGGGATCCAACGCCGTGTATGATATTTGTCAGAATATTATTATAAAGTAAAATAATGCGAGCTATTTTTGCAAAAAAGAAAAAATGGACTTATAACACTCATGTTACGGGTACTAGACAACTGATATAAAGAATATAGACTTTTTTTGTAAATATATACTTATTATACATAGAAAACAGCCTAACTCCGAAACAAATATTTGCGGATCATACAAACATTTTTCATCATCATTTCTAAGCACCATTCTGGGCGCTAATAGACAATATTATTTAAGAAAACAAACCACCATAGTTGACGTAAGCCGTAGATAATCTAAATAATATATATTTAGTTCAAATATTAGGTGAATATTATAGGTGTACATCTACTAACTTTGCTTGATGTTATTCTCTGTAATGAAACAAATTTTACTGTAGCAGCTTAGTTCGAAATCCTGCTAGAAACGCTTTGAATACTGCTGGTAAGCTCTCCCTCTGAACTTAATATATGGCGACAAGCACTCAGCGTGATTAGAGATGGTACTGCCATTACGTATTTATGGAAAACATGATATTCGGAGAAAACAATGTGTTTTCTATTTACTAGGTAACTATTCAGTCGTTCCTGAAGATATATTTACTGCAGTGGGATTTTCTCGGCTTAAAGTGTTAGCCACCTATGGTGTGATAATATTTCAGATTAGGTAAAAAAAATATATTTTATTATATAATAGCTTTACACTGCTACGCCACGGTATAAGATGATTTTGCCGACAACAAGTAGTAACGATGTCCTTTTCTAAGGGCCGATCTGTCTCTAAACCAAAATTCATTCAAATCGGTTCAGTGGTTTAACCGTGAAAGCGTAACACACAGACAGACAGAGTTCCTTTAGGATTTATAATATTAGTATAGATTTGAATATAAAATGTAGTACGAGTACTATTTGTAATCACATTTTTAAAAAGCAATATGATAACAACAACTAAATTCAGACCAAAAAATATATCCAATTATTCGAAAAGAGCTGATGGTCTTAATAGACCTTTCAAAAGAATCCATCAGTTATACAATGATTTATTAAAGTCAAAACTTTATTACTTCAAATCAGGGGTTAATAAAACAATGTTGACAACCAGTGAAACCACAAAGGTCGATTATTATTTTTTAAATATTAGCTTTATGGTATTTAAAACTTCACGTGCTTTCATTGGGAAAATTTTCTGAAGCATACCTCTAGTATGATAGGAATTACCTTCACGAAATAAACATATACTTACTATTTGCTTTGGGCAGTCTATTTACCTTTGTATACCTATACCGATAAAAAAATTATGAATAAATTATATCTCGGTTCTTAAATTAATAATACTTACACAGCAGACTAAACAATTAGCAGGTATGTAACAAAATACTTAATTAATCTGCATCAGGAATCTTCTCTTTTACTTTGTCTGTAGGCGTAAGATATTTCAGATTTGTTCAACCTCGTAAAATGTTACGAGTATCCGTTTATCGATAATGCATAAAACTCTTCTAATGACTTTTTATCCGTCTGAAAGTCTCAAGATCTAAGCTTAGGTCAACTCTTATAAGAATAAATACGAGTCATCATCTTCTTAGCCTTATTGCCAAGATTTGGGATCAGCTACTAGTTCAACCTGTTTTATCTGAATATCAGTTTTTAAACGGAGCGACTGACATCGGATCTTCGCAACCCTGAGGGTGAACGGAATTCGAAAGTTGAACTATTTGTCAGTATATTTGAGGGCAATGACGTCCCAATAACAACAACCGACTGCTTAACGTGCTCTCCGAGGCACGGGCGGGAAACACCGCCATCTTCCATACTCCGGGCTGCTATTAAGAATTTCTTGTAAGAAAAACCCAACAACAGTCCGACCTGGGAATCGAACCCGAGACCTCTTGATCTACAGTCGCTAACGCTAACGACTAAATCAACGATCGATCGAAGAGTATGCAAGTATATTATACTTTTATCATGTAATTTTATTATAGTTATATTAGATTTTAATTAGCGGCAAATGGCTCGGCACAGTACTAAAATCGGCCAAAAGTTGCATTTAACATGCCTCTGCCTACCTCTTCAGGGAAGCAGGCGTGATTTTATTGTATGTATGTATTTTTCTAGTACAAAAATTACAAAAGGACAAATTTTTGTCCATATCCGCATGTGAAGTGCTTATAGTACGAACAAGATATTTTATCCGTCGCCCTCTGATTTTCCGCTTCCCAATTAACTAGTAATCATACACGTCCCGGGAACCCTTTCATTACTGGTAATGAGTTTTCACCCTTCGCCGAATAGTGGACATCGGTGCTTTGATAGACTGCCTGCCACCTTATTTTGTCTTTTGCTTTCATGCCGCCAAATTGGGCTCGAGTAGCGCGTCCACTCAATTAGCCAGATTTTAGATACACCAAGCTCATGAATGTATCGCACGGTTTTTAATTTAGCTCTTGCATGAATAGGCAACGAATTTAAAAAATATAAACATGCTCTGTGTACACGCGTTTAAAATTGAATTATGTTGTTTAAAACTTTATAGGTTTCATCTAATCGTAACTGTTATAATGGGACCGACGAGTTGAAATTAGTTCTAAGCTATAACGGGGACCATATATTAAATGTCGAAAGTACTCGGCCGCAATCCCCGACTAGTGCCGGCCCGCTGCTGCGTGAGGTATTTGACTCCCCCCGAGACTTCAAAGAGGGGCGCACAGGAACACTAAGCGCCGCCACCTCGGGTCCGGTTGGTTGGGAGCGACGAACATCCCCAAGTCCACCGCCCCTGGACCCAGTTAGGGAGGCCGGTGGAGGTCAGCGTATTCCCTCCTCTGACGCCCGGTGCGCCTTCTGCGGACTGAGAGAGAGGTCAGGATCTCCCTCTCCCTTTCCACAGCCTCCTTCTGCAAGATGACAGTTTCGCAGAAGGACACCAGCGCGTCCCAGGACTCCTCGCCGTCGATCATAGAACGAACTACGGCCGCAGTGAGAGGTCACTGCCTACTACAGAGATGAGGGCACGGGGCGGCCCCTCCCAAGCGGCACACTCTGCCAGCGTATGCCACGCCGTATCCTCCCGACAGTCGACGCAGTGGTGACACCGAGCGTCCGGCTCCCTGCCTATGCGACACAGGAACCTCCCGAAGTAGCCATGCTCCGAGAGGATCTGCGTCAGACGGAACGAGAGGGAGCCGCGCCTTCTCCCGAGCCACAGGTCGAGCACTAGCCGAATGGCCTCGACAGTGACTAGGCCGGCGGAAGGGCTTGAAAGCCTGTCCCGCCATTCCGCCACCAGGGCCTCGTGTAGCTGACCTTTATTTTTATTCGGCGTTAAATACAGAACCGATACTTGATATTATATTATACTATAAAAATGGCTATTCGAGCAGTTTTTAAATAATTCATTTCGTCGAAATAAAATAGTAAACATAATATTAGTCAGTGTCATCAAAAAGTTTCATTACAATCTATATCATTATTACGTCAGTTATGTAGTAATGTATTCTCTTTTACCACAGATAATAACCATCAACTTGTTTCTATCTGTCCTGCCTCTAGGCTCCAAACATTAAAAGGTCGTTTCGAGGCCAGTGTGTGCGATTTTCATAAAATCCCAGATAACATACAAGTATTATGCCTAAACAAACATTTGGGTAAGCCAACAGTAAAACGGTAAATAATACTTAAGGGCCATTACTCTATATATAGTGGATTATATGGAGGATTAAAGCTTTATATTGAGCTATTTAAGATTGACAGACAATTTAAATACTCTAGGGAAATGTAACACGACAATGTGATTTATTAGATATTTCATTAACGGGCTTTTGATTTTACGTTATTTTAGTCGATCCTCGTGGTCCTAATTTGAACACCATCCGTATACCTGGCCAATGTTCATCGATGGGACCTCACAACTACTTGACTGTTTACATATTTTAAACCAAATGTAACGTTATTCTATTGTATAATCTATCTGTTATATATGTATCTATCAATATATATTTCTACCCGACAGGAGTAATACTCCAGTCTGTTACAGATGTACAAAACACTGTCTGATACAACACTTGGATTTAACTCGGGATTTTTATTCGATGGATTATAGGCATATAATTTAGGGTTGAAGTGAAACACAGTTCTTCTATGGTAACGAAATCCAACCCACGAAGTTTATCAAAACTTAGTTCTGTTTTTTAATCGTGAATAAATACACCACATTGACTTATTGAGTTTAAAAGGTCAACTGCTCTTTTGAGGATCTGAAATTTAAAGATTACCTACACTTTGATCACTCATCTCTATTTAAATATTTAGTCTTGCCAAAATATTGTTATATAAAAAAACCAAAATATTATTGAAAATACATAAAGCTTATTCGAAGTGGTCCCCATCGCCTGCTGTACAGTCTTTTAAATACTGAGGCCAGTTATCAATAGCAGCACGCACTCTTTTTACGGGAAAATACTTCACTAACAATCGTATGGATTGTTTAAAGGACTCCAAATTATCATGGCGTTTAGGGCAAGCTTTACTCTCTAAAACTGATCATAAATCATAATCCAATGGATTAAGATCAGAACTAGATGACGGCCAGTCTTCAGCTCTGATGAAGTCCGAAACGTTCGTTTTTAACTAAGATTGGGTGAAAGGACAATTCTTGGTTATTGAACATGGTGTTGTCAAGGGGGTTAACTAGCTTCACAAGAATGGTATCTTGATACACTTGAACCGATTTTTTGATATCTTTTTCACAAAAATATGGCTCAGTCACTCCTACATAACTAACACTCCACCAAACCATCACTGATGTCGGACAATGCCCACGTTGTACTCTATTCACTAATTGGGAAGCTTCTTAAAGATTTCAATATAAACACAGTAGTTTGTATGTTAAAATATTGCTCAGTTATAAAAAAAAACATCCGTAAACAAAATAATTCTGTGACCTCTCTTTGCGTACCGCTTAAGTAGTTGTTTTGATTTCACCACCCTATTCCTTTTTAAATTATCAGTTAAGAAATGACGAGAGCGTCTCATCATACCTACAAGTCCTAAGCCATCTTTTAAAATAGGCCACATGGTTCTAGGTGCTATCTTTATCTCCCGAGGTAAAATCTTTTTATCCAGACAGGATTTCTTCGAACACTTTCCCTTACTGCTTTCATCGCCCTTTTCTTGCGAACACTATTCTGTCACAAACAGAGTTTTCATTGTAACTACCAATAGCCCGGTACACAAACATTTGACTAATATCAAGCTTATGAAGGTTTTAAAAAAATATTTTTGGCTCCATACATTTCAATCATCCAATATTATCAATCCACTCTCTTTAATATCTCAAAATATTTTATTTTACAATATACCATGCTAGACTAAGTATACTAAGCTCCATTATCTTAACTTTTAAGATTTGTTGTTCACTTTCAAGAGCTAATGAATTCTATTAAAAGTTCTTTCAACGAACTCTCTACGAACGAAGTTAAAACAACAAAATTTCTCACTACATAAAATGAGGAGGAGATATAGTGAAAATATCTGCGTTTATACTTCATTAACAACTTACAGTACTTGAAATAAAAGTATTTATCTCAAAGACCACGTTCATAACGTTACCGAGTCACCCTCATTAGTGTTAATGGTGGTCGGACGAAGCCGATATCTGAGACAGAACGGCTTAATTAATGCCAAAGTCAGACTCTTTGTCAGATAATCGATAAATGATTTGTGATGTTGTATGGCGCTCGTTAATAATAACTAGATTAATAGGGCTTTTATGACGTCATGTTATTTCTTTGTACCAATAATTGATCAATTCGAGGGTTGTATTGTATAAAAATAATGACACAGGTTGATACATATCGTTTAATGCGAACAAACGATTTTGAAAAAATACATTTATACTGTTATCGATTAAAAAAACTGTGTGTTGCGTCACAAACGCAAACTTATCAGTCTTGTTATTACACAATTTGACCGAATAATCGCATCGCTTGACAATTTCGTAGAACTGTATTTGCAGTACAGAAAACGTAGAGGAATTTTTAAAGACTACCTTTATTTAAAAAAAAATCATAGACGTTAATTTTCACATTCAAAATAGAAGGACAATTTGAAAACAAAAATTTGTATAGTATGGGTCTGCTGGTCGTTCAGGTAATACATTAAATATGAAATAATTATTATAAAATTCACATTCAATGTAAATCAAAATTTCAGTAGCCTTAAAATAGGCAAGAATGAGTGAATGGCAATATATTTACACGTCGATACTATGAATGATATTTACAGTGGGTCGTCAGTTTTGTAGCTATGCATTGGATTGGCGTGAGATAAACTTTTGGAATCGGATATAATCCTCCACTTACATTATACATGGGTATACTACAGAATTTAGGTGAAATTTGAGGACGTATTAATAATATCTATCTTCTTGTCCTTGATTAATGCTTAACAGCAGTCAAACGATGCTATTCATACGACGTATATTTAACAGATAATTTTGTGTGGCATTCCTTAGCATTCCCCTCCTATTAGGTGGTATTTTTTTCTTTCAATTATATAGAACCAAGCGGAAATTAGAGCCAAATGTAAAAACAATCTAAATCGTTTCTGACGGAAGAAAAAATGAAACTAAAAAGAACCCACTTTTTTTAAATAGTTCAAAGACAAGAACGTGTTTTAGTTTTCGTAAAATAAAGTTCAGTGAATTTTATTATTAAGTACCAACAGCTACTTTTGTAGATTTGTACAAATGTTTTACGGGTAACTTGTTTTAGTTTGAATAGATACAATTATGCCGTCCTTGATCCATATTTTTCTTTCTGATTATTTTACTCAGAATCCCTACATAGTCTTCTATTATTAAAACCTTGGTTGTGCACCCGTAACTATAATCAAGTCCTTCTGGGGAAAATGCTTCTCAATGTTTAAATTGAATTGATCTTTCAGTTTTCGGATAATTATAGACATACATTTTAGCAACTAGAGCTAATGGGATTAATAAACGCTAATCTACATAACAACTGTACAAGATTTTGTGTACGTTAGATTACTTAGAATAGTAAGAATGGTAAAATACTTTTAATACCCGTCGTGAAATTATTGAAGAAATCAATATATAATATATATTTTTTTTAATGTTAATTTCTTCATTCTTCATATTTAATATCAAAGTGTAATTTTTAAAGAATATAAGTATATCAAAAAACACACATATGAGAATTTTAAGCGAAATGGTAAACCTTTATAAAACTTTTCTTAAATACACGCAGGAAAATATACAATTTCTCATAACTGATTCTTTCTTCACAAAATCTTTGGCACGAAATATAGGTATTCTTTCTCTAAATGTTGTACCTTTAACACTGAAATTTCAAAAAGACGTTATTTGAAAAAGATATTTACAAAATTATTTACATGTAACAAAATAAATTGATTACATTATCATTATGTATTGCAACTGAATATATTTATATGAAATAATAAAAAGTAAATTCTAAAATGACGCTAAACGAAGTTACTTCATTTAAAATTTAACTAACTTTTAACATTAAATACTGAGATACTACAATTTTATCAAAGTTACGGATTTAAAAAAAAATATACATACATCAACGCAACTCGACAGTTTAATAATTTTATGAGTATTCATATAACTTGACTATATAACAATATAAGAATATAAACAAAAACAAACTAAACTGCATATTAATAAGGGTTACAGTTCAGTGCTCATCTCGGCTGCTGTTGGCTTGTCGCCGTTGCCAGATGTGCTGCAGCCGCCTCCGTTGCTAGCAGTCCCAGATGTTACTTCACTCGAGCCACTCAGTTGCTCTGCAGCCTGATTTTACAATAATCAGTTTTAGTTATTTCACTCGACATATACTGAATAACTGACTGATTCCTAAAGGTAGTCATGTAATCAAATTATCCGACAAATATTTTATAGGAGGCTTGATAACTTTACAAAATGGTTTCAAAAGCTACACCTATGGATGACTAATGGTGACCATATGATCCTTTAACTTGCTCAGGTGGTCCATATGCTTATTTAATAAGTACCCCTAATGTAATATAGTACACATAAGGATTATAAGTATCCATTACAGGGAGGAACTATACAACAGATTAGTTTTATATCTTGGTTTTGATACAATGTCAAAAAAAATTGTAAAGGCTTGAATTAGCGTAAATATTTTAGATACTGTAAAGTAAAATAAATCGTGTTCCAAAAAATAGGTACTGTAACACACAGTAACATTAGCATTAAACATCTCATAAAATATGTTGGCCAATAAAACTTGGTTATCAAACATTTAATCACAAAACAAGGTGCAACATAAAAAAGTAAAACACAAATTAAACACATCACAGTCGTAACACATAAACACAAAATTATCTGTCGGTTAGTCATGGGTTAGTTATTTTGTTAAAATCTACACTCATACCGCTAAACCGTCACCACATGCAAAGACAAACACAAACAAATCGTCTGGAGTACACAAACAACAAAACAAACCAAGGGGATGCGTGCAGCTACACATTCCGCTACGTATTGAGACACAAACATCGTCGTCGGTGCGTGTCTTACTTACTGCGTGCTTTCTATTAGAGGTTTTAAGATAATGTCGAGGGTGTTGTCGTGTCGGTGGGCGTGCGCGAGTCGCGAGTGCGTGCGCGCCAGGTTCGCGTTGTGGTCGCGCGATTCCCGCGACGGCCGCGCGTACCGCCGCGCCAGCGACCCGCTCTCGCCGACCAATATGTTGTTGTTGCTAGCATGTCTCTGCGTCCCAATAATCATACACGCTACACAAACTACCTGTGCATACCTCACGGCACTATACATCGATTATACCAGTGAATATAATACTATATTAATTGAAAGGACTGTGTTTGCGACAGAAGAATTTTTATCTCCAGTTCCCATGATACAAGGCGTATTCACAAGGTACTAAATTGGTCAGATATTTATTTAACATTACACTAACGGCTAGATTATCAGTATAATTTATAAATTTAATGAAAACGTAGAAAATAGGACGTATCATGAGCCACTTTAGTACTTTGTTTAATATAAAGCCCTTTAAGCCAGTAGAAGTTTTGAGAATAACTTTTAATTTGATAGGTATAACAGAATAGATTTATATGTTTTTAAAATCATCAGTGAAATTAGACTAACCTACGTAAATACGTTATCTATCTACTTAATTTCGTAACATTGTAATTTTTATGAGTTTTCAACGATAAAAATGTGAAAGTATTTTGGTATGATTGCAGCCTGTACACTGTTAGCTTTTACAGCGACCCAGAAACAGGAGCTGCGGATTACTCGTATGGCCCTTGCATTGTTTACATATTAAATTAGAACCAAATTCAAGCATGGAAAATGCCATCGGGCTTCTAATAAAATTGCGATTTTATATGCCTCTATTTATGCTTCTTCTCTAAAATTCTTTTATTAACTAAAATGTAGTACTTTATACCTATTGTGGCTAAGCGGATTTCTACAATTAATGTTGTCACAAGAAGAACTATCGTTTATTACTATTAAGTTATTGAGAAGGAATAGTGCTTACAGATCGTGATCATGGCTTGATTTCAATACAACTCAAGTTACCAATATCGTTTGACTTGATATTCAAAATAACCATGGATGTTTGTGATAAAGAAATCAAATAGCCAATTCTTAAAAATGAAAATAGATCAATATTTTTTGTAAAACATTTGACAAATGCCAAGGGCCATCGAGTAGCGGAAGACTTGTTAGGAAGCCAAGCGCCCACTCACAAAGAGAGAAAAGCCACCATCCGCCGGGTGAGGGTAGCCGCGCGGTGCGAGGTCGCGCGGGCGGCGCGATGTGGCGCTGTCGCTAGCCACGGACAGCAGCGAACGCTGCGAGCCCGACACGGCGAGTCGCGCGCGGCCCGGAGCCGCCGGCGGCCTCCGCGTGAGCGCGCCGCCGGCCCCCCGCGCGTCCCTCGCGCCGCCGGCTTCGCCACTCGCCACCCACTGCCTACTCACAGGCGCCGTCCGCGAGGACCCTCCTGCTCCGCACTTCGCGCTGTCGCTCGACCTGCACCCGATAGACATGGGCCTTACATCAGTTTCGACTCGTTTGCTGCCAATAAATTTTCAAAGATAATAGACACCGACCACTTGTTATACCATACACGAAGGTTTTAGTGGTAAAACCCTTATTCCCTTTTGTTTAATAGCATAAACCTTGTAGTAAAGAATGTTGTTCAGTAATCCAAGAAAAAACAGAACAGTTTTCTTTGACCAAAAGGAATAAAAACAGTATTGCAGCCATTTCCTACCAAGTATATATTACAATTTCAGAATATAAGAACGTAATTTAAGAACAAATATACTTTCTTTTATGTTAAATTTATGTTTTTTATGTTTTATTCTTTTGTGTAAAAAAGTATTAAGATATGCTTTTTTTATTTTAACACTTATAAAATTTAAATTCATATGCTATAATATGTACATAAATAACTACAAGAAATCCAAAATATATTAGACTTTTACGATTAGGTAATTCTCGTTTTATGTAACTTATTTGAAATATTTTTAGATATTTTTGTGAACGTTTTTGCATAACTGCTTACATTTGAGATCGAGCTTTTATTAAAAACCTTTCATCATTACAAATGCAACCGTCACATAATTACCTCTCCGATGAATAGGCATAGTCCTGATCGGCCCCCAAGCCGGAGTCTGTGTGTTCATGCGAAACGCGTGCACTTCCCGAAATTAGTTCTCCACTAGAACTGTTACTGTTGCTGTTGGTAACAGGACTATAAGGATTGTTGTTGTTTGAAATCGGGGTCACATTCCCTTTGTATCCGTTGTTTGTCAGAAAATCATCGTTTGCTCGTCCAACAGTTTCATCGTAGCTCGGATAAACACGCCTGAAAAACCCCATAACGTAAATCTTCCATGTTTAGACAATAAATCATTGACATACTTTATGGATTGTATATACCTTCCATGTTTCTCGGGAGCGGACCGATGCGTGCTAAGTGTACTCGAACTAGATCGAAGAGACCCTTGGTTATGACTTTCATGATTCGTTTTTCCGTGAGAAGAGATACTTTTATCCCGTCTCGCTAATGATCCATGTTCAGCCCTGCGTAAAAAATGTGTCATAAATATGTATAACCGAAGGAAACCGATGCATATAAACAAGTATTTATCTTACTGCCTATGCTTTGACGAAGTCCGGAGTTTCGTTTGTCGCGCATGGCTAGTTTGAACAACAGTATATGGTATTTCCTTCAGTTGTTCCTCCGTCATGCCAGTTGTATCTACTAACGAGAACTCCAAATGTTGTTTTAGTTCATTAGGCAGCCACTTCTTGTCGTTTGGAGAGCCAGACCGGGAACTAGAAATGTCATTTGATACACTAATTAATTAACAATAATTACCTTATTAATTAATAAAATGATTATAAAGAAAATTATTGTACCGATGCTTTTTATGCCTACGATGCCTGTGAGATGATCGATGTGTTCCCGTTTCAGGTTCCATTTGCGAACGGCGCACGTTTGCCACCTACAAATTTCGTTTATATTTTACTCAGTTACATTATATCAATTGTTAAACAAAAATATTTCCGAATGACATACTTGAACCCCACTTCCAATAGTTGTTTGTCGCAATACTTCTTTCCACTGAGATTCTGATTCGACAAGTTCGTACTCTCTGTAATAATAAGTGAAGTGAACGTGAGTGAGTACACTTACTAAACATGTAATAGAAAACAACATTCAAAATTCTTAACTAACTTGGCCTCTGGCTGCGAATCGTCCCGCTCTGAGCCCGATTCATGCTTGTGTTTCGAACGATGCCGCCTGTGCCTCCTACCTGAACGACCTGATCCTCGAGAAAGTTCACTCTCTGCGTCTGACTGTTGTCTCCGCGAACGATGTTTATGTCTAAATTATAAAAATATTAAGTCCTTAAGTAAGTAAGTGTTATCCTTAAGTCTCTTAAATAACTCTTAAAAAGTTCATATTTTACGTAATATATTCCTTAGGAAAATTTGGGGAACGGCGAACTTTTAAAAATGGACGCTGATAAAAGTTGTCGCTTTATAATAATGGGTTTTGAATTTGAGTTGTTAAGTCAAAAGACGACTGTCATTATTCACGTAGCGGTGTGTGGGTGACACTGGAGTGAGAAAAGTTAAAGAAACTAACTTGCGATTAGAGCGAGAGTCGTTGGAGCTTTGTGAGTCAACGGAGGCTGAGCGATGGCGAGGGGCTGGTGGCGGCCGAGTCGCTGTGGGAGAAGCAGAGTACAGTCCGCGTCGAGTCGGCGCCGAGCGAGTCGACCGAGGCGAACCGCCGACCGTAACAGGTTCACAGCCCGGGACTACTTCGCCACTCATCCTGAACCAGTAATGTGAATATACACTATTAGGATCATGACCCATTAATGAGTTTAGCAAGGATTCCAAAATCAACTTCTATTATACTTACGAGTTAGGGCGATTAACAGAAGTAGGTTGTTTTACTTCTGGAGGGCAGTCTTTTATTCTCAAGTCTTCTAATTTCGGTACTAAAACAAAAAAAACTATTGAAAAGAGAGACATAAAACTATTATTTATAAATAAATTATTATTATATTTAAATAATAGAATTCATTAGGTGTGTTCGAATTCCTATAATATAATAACTTGGATTCACAAACGACATAAAAGTAAAATTTAACCTGTGTAATTAGGCAGTCGGTTCTGAATGACTTTCGTTTTACCAACACGTCAACAATATGAATAAACAAATGTAGGCCATTTATGTGCATGTTAATATAATTAGGCTCTGAATACCGTCATTAAGTGAGGCGTGCGAAGCGTGGGGCGGGCGGGCGATGCGACGAGACGGGGTCCGCGTGAACGTAGGCGGAGGACGCGGTCTTGCACACCTTCCGCTATTAAAGAAACAAACGTTGAACGATAATTTTAAATTGTTTTGTGGTCTATTTTTTTTTGTTATTTATGGCTCTGAAAAAATGACTACTCCGGTGCATGGTGACCAAGTGATGCTCCTGCTATATTTGGCCTCCGGTCTCGCACTCACTAACGAAACACGACAGCACGAACACTATCATTTTACGTTGATTTTCTAGACGAGGGTAGTACCGCCCCGGTCTACGGAGCGTGGCTCTATTACCTTTTGTGTTAACAATAAAGGTACTTTGACCAATTAAGAGTTTAGATGTATGAAATATATATTTAAATATTTACTTTGCTACATCTAAAACAGTCCATATTTTTTACGCCTATAAACAACGAATATGCTATAAAAAGGGTATAAGAAATTCTTTACATAAAATAATATTTAAAGAAGACTACTGTTACCTAATTGCAAAAGTAAAAATATCGGTTTCTTTAAACATACCTATTCCTTAACCTGGTTCCTAAAGCAAAGATATCAGCCGAAGCCGGTGAAGTCTGCTGCATCCGAAAGAACGTATGGTGGTCTGAACAGCATCGCCATAAATGTCTACAAGCGGATCTAGTCGGGGACTCGAAGCCGTATGTAGAGGTGTCATTCTAAACACATACAAAGTCATTTTAAAAATGTTGTATTCATTTATTTATTCCAAAAAGTTTCGTGTCGTTACCATATTTAATACGACGTACTCAATATTATTTTTGTATTCCGAAAAACAAAAAAAAATCGTTAATATTAATAGCACTGTCTTATTATATTCAGGGGATCAGTGATAAATAATTCACGAAGTACACGAATGGTTACGTAATTTGTTTGTTTACATGAACACATAAATAAATTAAAGTCAGTCGCTTCGTGTATATTCACGAGTTTAAAAATGATCATAATTGTATTATTAAAATATTATCAGGGAACATATTATTTTATCAAATTGTTAGTACTTGCTAAAAATATTCGCTTAAAGTTTAATGCTGCACTTTAAACACCACTTTAAGGGTAAATACGGCCCTTCTGTTAAGGCCATAGAGCTTCGCGTGTTTAAGGCTATAAAATGTTTTAATGTTTTTTGTCAGTAAAGTGTTAAAGTATTATTAATATCACTCACGCTTCAGTCCTCATTTAAAAACACTGACTTAACTTTTACTGTTACTACGCTAAAGTCATAAACTTTACTGCATTTTTATATGCCCTAAAAGGCTAGTGTTCAACTATTCATGTCTCAGAAGTATGAGTCTTTATAAAAATTATGTGATATTAGACAAGATCCTTTCAGACTCTAAGTAATACTTCTACCCGAAATCCACTGAAGTACTCTATAAAATTACATTTGAAGCATTCAGCGGCTTTGGGATCTAGTAAGCTTGGTAGCTTAAGATGGTTCTTATTATCGGCTTCCAGACAAGGGATGGGATCGAAGAGGTTCGAAAGAAAATGTCTTCAAAATAATATTTTGAAGATATTTCGCTATATTAAAAGATGAAAAGAGTATCATATTCGTAGGCCGCAATATCTAGAAAGCATTTCGTTTATAGAAAAGATCAGATCCGTTAGTTCACATTTTAAAAACCGTCATATATTTAAAGTTCAATAAAAACCATTAACATTGCTGTAAGTATTTATATATTTTAACAGCCATCAATCTAATGGTTTAATATATTCTTATAAAGGTCTTAGTGGTTATGGAATATTGCATCTGTTTTTTTTAAGTGCTAGTTCTGATAAAAACTTACAAGAGCTTTTAAAATAAAAATTATATTCCTATTGGTGGTGCCTAGCTGAGAATCAGGGTTGAGCGCTGCGAGTGTCTGCCCGTTATCATCGCGACCACGACGCTGTAAATACTGCGCTCACTTGTACGCGACTTATCTGTAATTGCCTGCCTACGAATGTCTTTCAAGGAAGCGGCGCAAGGTGGACTCTATCTTGCACCACTATTCAAAGTGCGCCCGTTATCACTCCCTGCGATCCGAAACGAGAAATGGGTCAAGTAAGGTGTCTGATTTTGATCTTTACGTATTTGTCTAACTCACATACTTTTGTTGGGATTTATTTTTTAATAAAACTCTTATTCTTACATTTTTATCAGCCACGCGAAGCATGAAGTACCGCCCTTTGTAATAAAGTTTGGAGACGCGCGGCCAATAATAGTTTGCAACTGTGTGTTTTCCGCGTAAAAGTAAAAGTCCACTTGGCGCCAGACCGAGGAAATATTCAACACTGTCTTCGCCCTGTTGAAGAAAAGGGCATTGTTTAGTAATAATATTATATACCTATATATTTATGTATGTGTTAAAAATGTCTCCGTAAAGTTGTATTTACCAAAACTGGATGTAGATCTACACCGTACATATCGAGCCATTTCACCTTGTCTAGGTAACTTAATTCAGCTTGTGCTGGTGAAATACCCCTGTAAAAAATGGTTATTATAAATATTCGAAAAGAGCTAAATTGTCAATTAAATTGTTATCCTTAATTAATGGGTAGCATTAAGCGTGAAAGGCCACAAAAGGCTAAACAACAATGAATAATCCCGACGTAAAGTCGTGAACCCGGGTCGCCGCCCTAAGCTACGGCTCACTTGGTGTTAAGTAGGTAGGTACACATAATTTGCATGTAATTGCGTCTTTGTGAGGTGCCAACAGCCGCAGACTGCATCTTTGCGAAGTTTAAAAATTCATTCAATTAGGCGAGAAGGCGACGAAGTTTAATTTCCGGGCGGATTGCGTCGTTACGGCGTGAAACTGTGCCTGAGTTTTACGTCAGTTTTTGTCGGTTACTTAATACAATAAGAGCGACTTCTGGCAGGAAGGACTTCCTCATGTTGAACACGTAAGTCCATAATGTATTAATCTATTTTAAGGAAGCGGATAAGCATGACAACTGAAATAAACTTTTTTTTTCATGTAAGTAATTCAACATTAACAAACTTACGTAAGGGTACGGTGTATTTCTGCAGCTCTTGTCTCAAGCTCAGGAGTCTGGTGAGCCAAAAACCGGAATTCTGATACGTAGCTGGACCCATGGCGCCTGTGATCGTAATCACCCAGCTCAGCTGCACAAACACCATTCATTACCTCAGAGTCAACACTCTCTGACATTATACAAATACCGCATTAAGTATGATACATCAAACAAGTAGTATATGTTTATATAACACGTACGACAAACATTGTCATGGTAAACTCATTTAGCTGACAGAATACTTTAAACAATGAATGGAAATAGATTAAAGAGCGAAGCTATTCCGTATTTGGTACAGACATCGCGTAGCATATGATCAAAAATAGCCTAAAAGAATTCATGGATCCACCGTTGTTACAGTAGTACTTTGGTCTTAACAATCGTAATTAACTCTATTAAGGCGTGGGGTTAGTGTCCTAAGCAAATATACCATGTAAACACAATAAGTATCGCTCTCGTGTTGATTACAAAATTGAGGGTGTTCAATCTCCTGTAGATAACATCATTTTGGAGACACAATGTACAGAAAGCTAATGTATATTTTTGGGAGATAATTTTACTCAACCTGAGGCTAAAATATTTCCATATACGGGCGTGTAGACATTAGGAAAACTATGACCATTGAACGATACTGACAGTCATTTCCTGTCATATATCTTTTTTTTGGTATTCGGAAATCGCAACATCTGGTACGCTAGTAGAAGTACTCATATATTTGTTCGGACCTTTCATATATTATGTTCACGCATGTCTGAAGAACAAAATGTCGTTATGAAATCACACGCTTCTGATGTTTTAATATTTGGTGCACATGTGTTCATTACGTCTACAGTACACTGCTTACAGATTTCGTTGTACTTGTACTTATTTATAGAGAACGTAATCATGAATTGTTTAAAGCTAATGCGAATAAAGTTGTTCATCTTTGAAAATTTAAATAGAAAGTACAACATCGTGAATCCAATTAACTTTGAAATTCAACTTTCATCTCTTGTCTTTCTTTCTTCAGTTAGAACTTTAAAAGACGTATTAAAATTTACTGTCTTTTCATACTCAAGATTAATCTATTTATTAGTAAAGCTTAACAACAATGTCGGAGGTTAGAGATAATAGATATAGAAACTTTACTGAACTGACTGACACTAAACATTAGTATCTGTTCACTATTGTTACTACATTATCTATTTATAAATTCTAAACAATAACATATCTGAATTATAAACGTGAAAGTTTATTTTTTAATATAAATTTTGTTAATCATCTTTTTGGTATTAGTTGACGTCGATGATGATAACTATTGTAGAGTGAGGGCGTTTTAGAGGATTACAGCCCCGAATTAAAGTCCCCAACCCGCACTTGGCCAGCGTGGGGACGTATGGCCTTAACCCTCTCCTGAGAGGAGACCTGAGCCCAGCAGTGGGACATTATGGGTTGTTGACGAACCGCATTAGTAACTAACACTAATCACATACATCGACTTACGAATCATTTTTATCTGCGAAAAATAAAATAAATAAAATGCCGACATGAGATAGTCAACCAGCGAAATAATAAACACTATATACAAACAATAACGACAGACTTATTCTCAATTTACTAGTCAATTAAACCCCTAAAGTGACTGTTCATCACTAAGCTAGGTGCTCGAATGCTATCTGCCTTTAAGACAAACATTATGCCAGATACAATGTGATATACGTAGATTATTTTATCGTCTCATCGTTAACTAATTACAAATTAGTTTGTAAAAGTAAAATGAAATAATAATTTTATTAAAAATTCTGTATTAAAAATCTGTATACTTAAATTATGTTTATCTTATACAGATGTTGCTTTAAAACTTCTTCGTGTTTTTTAGCCGACTTCAAAAACGAGGAGGTTCTCAATTCGACTGTGTTTTATTTTTTATGTTTCTTATCTCAAAACTTTCGACTGGGTGAACCAATTTTGTTGATTCTTTTATTATTCGAATCAGATCTTGGTCCAGTTCTCATACTTTTTTTTTCTTAATCTTATATTTGTAATTGTAACAAGACAAAATCAATAGTTACCCATTGCTTGTTAGCTTTAGTCTAAACCGTTAATTTGTCTGTAAGTTTTCAATTTCAGTAGGAACAAGTAAATATCTTACCTTATTAGAAATTAGTAAACTATTTACATAACACTAACATCGCTTAATGGAATCTTGTATTTAAATAGATATCTTTATTTGAGTAGATATTTATGCTTACCGTTTAAGTGCCAAACAAGCAAGGGCGCTCATAAATCTAATTATTTTTAAACTAGCTACGGGTATTTCATGAATGGTTCAAAAGTAACAATACAAAGTTAGTTACAGATATAACTTTAAATGTAAATTAGTTTAAGAGACAGTCGCTTTGAAATCATTTATTATTGAAACATCTGAAGCTTTAAGCATAATTTAGTGATGGTTTTCGAGCAGATATCATGAAATAAATAATGTCTAAATGTGTAGACAACTATCCGAATATTCAATGTTTTTGTGGTTTAGAAGTTAGTTTAAGAAAATGGATCGAAATGAAGATCGACAAGTCTATTGAATATAACCACTAGTAGATTCAGCAGAAGTGTATAATAGCAGAGTCGAAAAGTCGCCAGTAAAAGTCTACGAAAGATGAAAGAAAATAAAAGAGATATTTTAAAGTAATAGAAAAATGTTTGAGTGTTCGCAGTGGGATCACATTGAAGTATTCTGCGGGCGTTTAAGCATATACAGTGACGATGACGCCGAAGCTCATTCATTTGGCACCTTAGATAGGACTTAATAAGAGCTACGCCACGTCAAGACCTAGATAGCACTCACTCAGCGTCTCTGTAAGGAAAACGCAATCAGAGATAGGTTATCGTTTACCTTCCAATCCCATTTCCACTTTCATAACATGACTGATGTACATAAAATTCAAGATTCAAGGCTTAGTTAGGCAGGCCCCGTACTATGATAAATTTGGATTCATTATTTCGATTTCATATTAATTATAATATATTATAGTATTAATAGAAATAACGAAAGCCGAGTTATTTAACTTATCGAAAAAAAAACAAAAGGCTTAGTACTAACTACAAGTTTTAAAGTACATAAGAAAAACACGAAGTATTGAGGAGTTATCAAAAAACAGTATTCTATTATTGCTAAATATAGCAACATGTCTGTGTATCGGTTCTATCTTCCAAAATGAGTTTCCTGACACACGTATTTATTATTGTTAGAAGTACACAGTATTATTCTTTTGATTTTCAACTTTTCAATGATATTCCTAAAATATATCCAAAAAAGTATTCCTACATATTGGCATACGTCTCTATATCGCAGTATACAATATGCGCCACAATACTGTTGCCAGCCTAATTACAATAAGCATTATTGCAAGAAACACCTGTGCCCCTGTTATTCCCCAACTTCAAAGCATAACATCAAATTTCATCAGAATGTCTATCAGTGTACGTCGGGACGGAATCTGTTTTACGTTACAAGTGTGCGTTATGTGTAAAGAGACCATCTATCATTTAGTGAAGAGGCGAGCCGCCCACCCGTCGCGGACGATAAATGAGACGGACCACGACACTAGCTGTAGGCACACAGCCATGGTTAGTAACAGTACACATGTGAGAACAATGTTATGTTAGCTATGACTATTAATTATTACATATTGTATACCGACGCCATATTTCCCACGGTGAAAACCAGATAGCAAAAAAAATATTTAGAAGTGAATTTTACTAAAGGGTTTAGGAAAAAATCCGTGATTCGGAGGTCACGTTAAGCAGTCGGTCCCGGTTGTTATCATACGATAACAGTCGTGAAGCTTAGTTGGGGGCCTTCGGGCGGCTTAAAAACATCCAACGGCAAGATTTACGTAGCCACAACGTATTCTTGCGAGTCCCCAACCCGCACTTGGCCAGCGTGGGGACGTATGGCCTTAACCCTCTCCTGAGAGGAGACCCGAGCCCAGCAGTGGGACATTATGGGTTGTTGTTTTAGGAAAGCTGCTTACTTTTCTTGTATAACCTATCCTTTGGTATATGTATAAACCATATTTATGTAAGTAAAAGACAGCTATTACTTACATAAATATACAAAAAAATACAGAAAGTCTTACACTTAATCGAGTCGATTAACTCAGGATCACCTTCCTAGTCTTCCTACTATGTACAACAGAATCCAAACCGCATATTAGTTTAAATCTATTCCTGTGATGTCGATTCCCCCTTACCTACTCCATTATGAGAAATTACCGACATGCCTAATGCCTGTCAAATAACATAGATATACAGCTGATGTTATTTAACGGTGTCATTTTGATACAATATGTTTAAAGCGTAAGATGAAAGAGATGGGTTAGATAGATATAATATTAAGTATTAGCTGAACCGTACAGTTTCATCTGCGTCTGCCGCGAGGTTATATTATCACTGTTTCTATAAAAAAAAAAAAAAAAAAAACAATGATGCTTTCGAAACAGCAGTTTCTGAGATTAGCGCGAAAACTAAGGAACTCAACAGTTTTAAATTGTAAGTATACAAGAACCAATGTAAATAACATGAAACTATGAATATTGGTATAACACGAATATATTATAGGACTTAGTGAACCTCAAGACTAACAAGTCATGGAGTTTAGTACACAGTAATAATAAACAAAACCAGTAATGTATGCTTGTTTTTAGCTTTACGGTCGTTGTTAAGTAATAGCCTATTCTTATCTTAAAAGAGGAACACTCTGTAAGGAGGCATAAAACATGATTTAACACTGGCTTTACAGTTTCGCAGTATATACTACAAACATTTTCACTAATTACGTATTCAATGAAGTTGATGTTATTGTTCTATGTTATTTAACTCCGTGAGTAGAATAACATAGGAAGGCTTAAAATTAATTTACCATAGAGTTGAGCGTACGTTTTGAAATGATAATATTTTATGTAAATAATGTATAATGTACGCTCAGTGTGGTTACGTCTCATTTGGTGAAGCGCCTAAGCGTTTGTCCGTCTTGTTGATTAATGTGAGACACCCTACACGAGTCCTTTAACTTGTTGCGAACGACAGATCGTTTCGCTTCATTTGTCTTTACCGAACTGACACTTTGCGCTAGACAAAATAAGAATAGTAGCTGTGATTTATAGCATTTTTAGTTATTTTAGATTCTATGTTTTTAGATTTAATTCTATCAGCCAACAAATTAAGATAATATTTCCAGAAGTATTTAATAAAAGCAAGAGAAACTTTTTATATGATTCCCTGAAATCTTAAAGTATTTATGACCAAATAGCCCATCGTGTAACATTATTTGCTTTTTCACCAAGAACACTGCGCTGAATGGTCAACTGGATTAAGACTAACAATTTTTTAGTTACCATTATTTTTTATTCAATTTGTTTAGATACTATTATTTTTTCGAAATTACAAAATAAAGTAAGTTTGGATAAACATTATGTTAGTTAATAGCGTAAAGTAGTGTTTCAGATTGTTTGATAAAGAATCATTCTTTAAACTAAGGGATATATATTTACCCACTCGGTCACTTTTCAAGGGTTTACCTTTCTTTTAAATACATAAATGTTACGCATGCGAAAATATACCAATTGCCGGTCTTATTCCACACGGCGATCTCTTATAGATAACCTTTGTAAGGACATTGCCAAATCTACGTAATAAAAGTAATTTGTTTTATAAGAATAGAACAAAGAAAAGCTTCTAGCAATGAAGAGTAATAACTTTATTTCTACTGTTGCTAGGTACCTTTTCCTTCAAATAATATTGTAGTAGGTTTCACGAACGGTTTTTTATTCATTACGGTTAGTGCTTTAACTTTTATAGAATTTTGCGTATGTAACATCAGATCCCTTTGTAGTATTAAAAATGCGTTGTAATACATACTACGATGGAATAGACAAATAAAGTAAAAGTTACTTTAGGGAAGAGGGAGATCTGATAAAATGCTTTATTCGAATTCAACTAACACACAATACGTGGTCTAACTTCCTCATCCAATAAAAGCAAATAAGAATCAAAATAATAAATCATAGGTATCTGCGATCCAAATAGGGTTAGGACCGTCAATAACATACACGTGTCAACCAGCTCCTTGAAAAGGGTATTCCCTTCTTTCACGTAATATACAAAGTTACAGTTTTGACTTTTTGCATAATCGTAAGAAAAAGTAGGAAAAGTAATCAGCAGTAAATTTTATTTGGTAGGTACAACTTTAGTTAGATATCAAAAAATCAATAACAGCGGGGTGTGCTATGAGTAAAATAGTCGGAGTGAACAAATGGCTTAAACACAAGAGAGAACAATACTTTAGGTTCATAGGGGAAGACGATAATTTAAAGAAACCTTTGTTGCTTAAGGACGTTCAGATTAACGCGATAAATATTCTTATAAGACGAATCCCCTTCAATAACTAACTAAATATAGAAGAAGTCTAATAAACATTGAAAGTTTATTGGTCATCTTTTTGTTCAATACCTACATATAATGATTTGATAATAGTTCATGCAAGGTTTGTATATCATATGTACTTTTTTTTTGTTGACGAGGTGGAATATATGTATATTTTCATGATAGTGTATTTACTTCTGTTCGAAAGCAACGTCATAGTGTTAGAATTCAATATAGGGCTTCAATGTCCTTTTGTAATGTATGGCCCTGCCGAAATGACTACTCTGCACGATGGAAAGTATAAGCAGATTCAATACAGCATCCCTCAGCATCATTAGGCCTGCGGTCTCGCACTCACCAACGAAACACCACAGAGCATGAACGCTGTCATTTTCTGGTGTTCTTCTGTGCGAGGATAGTACCGCCCCGGCCGAGCCGCCCAGTTCGTGCTCTAATCAGCGTCGCTCTACCAAATTGAAAGACAGGATCGCCGAAAAATCTAAAAAAACTCCAACTTTGTGGCGCACTATTTTGTACGGCATCGGTTCCATACAATTTCAATACCTTTTCTAATCCAATATTCCGCAACGCCGTACAAAATTATGTGACAGGGGAAAAAAATCGAAGGTTGCTACCCCCTCCCCTTCACCAGTACGGACAGCTTACAAGTGACAGCATAGTGCTGAATGTTATTGTTTTATGCTTTTGTATCTTTCTAAAAAGGTCTCCTGGTGGTTCACATGACCCATCAATTTTCGAGACGCGCTCGTAGCCTAATACATACCTTTTCTTTTTACAGAAATTATGAGTGTTTTGAATATTATATGTTCTATTATATAATCGATATATATGCTACATTTTACAATATTATTTCTAAAAATTTCTAAAAATACGATTCAAATATATAACGTTTATATAACCTTAACAATTATGATGACTTTACACTGAACTACTTACACCTTTTGTGAATAATAAGTGCCTATGAGATACTCAAATCATGAAATGAAAATATTTAAGATCATAGTATTATTTACTATTCTCAAAAGCTATTTTTTTCATTTTCAATTTTATCTTAATCAGAAATTAGACTACCAGTGTACACGTTAACAAAGTATTATCAACAAGTTTTGTTACTTTGTAGTCTAGATTTTCCTGTTTAGCCTCCAGAAAGCGGTTTGTAAGATCGACTTACTATGTGTGAACAATCGACTTTCTGAGCTACTTTCATTTCAACAGAATAAATCGATGGCAAACGTACTTCTACAAATTTTATTTTACTAATCATATAATTACCCTCTGAACGTAAGACGGTAATTTAATACAAGTTTAGAATGGTTGTAATGTCGAGATGTATCCACCAGCTTAACAAAAAGGCAAAAGGCTTGCGGAAGCTGCTAAGATTAGATGCAAACGATGCTCCATCGTTGATGGCTTATTTACTTCTTGAATAAAGCATCAATTTTCTGCTACTTACCGGGTTAGGTACATAAATGTTGCTACGACGCTTCTTTGTAATAAGATTCGTGTATTATGCTCGTGCCTAAATGTAAAATTAGTTTTTATCAATTTTGGACTTTTTGGTTGTTGGTAAATTGGTGTAACAGATGCATGAAAAGGACAATGTTACAGGAACTTTATTTTCAAACACAAAATTTATATAATTTTAAACAAACTTTGGTCTTTCGTTGGATACAAAAACTTTTACGTTCGAAAGCAAAAGGGGCCAGTTTAACCGGAGTGATTCTTCTTCAAGTGCTTGTGAACTCAAACCTCTCATCCTCGTAATTCTGGGAGAGGAGTTTAAAGGCCATGCACCTGCGACTCTCGAATCGCAGGTGTCCATGGGCGGCGATAGTTATTTTGCATAAGGTAAGGACAGTTATTTTAGCAAATTTGGGAATGGTGGTGACGTGAGATTTAGCTCGATCCCCGCGTCATCTCCTAATCTAATGAAATATTTTCAAGATAAAAAAAATACTTTAGGCATATTTATATTTCAGATAATTAAGACTAGCATTTAAGATTGCCAAGAAAAAGGTTAAAATTACAATGAATTTAACAATACTAAATTGTTTATTGTGAAAAAAAAATACGTGATATTTTACGAGACAACAACACTAGCAGGGTGTGTCTAGCAGGGGGGATTCCCCTCAAACCGGCTGCTGTATCCGTTTATTGCACCAGCTGAGTAACGCCGCACGAAAGGATAAAAATGAGTATTTACTTGAAAATACTACTTATAGAAAAAAAGTGTGTGTGTATTTATGTACACGCGTTAGAAGCTATACTTCTTTGGCGTAACAAGATAAAATTTGAAAAACTAAAATGTTGATATAGCTAACTTCAGGGTGTCGGTTTTTCGTGACGGTGTGCGCGCGCATCGTAAAAATTTACTCTCATCATTTTCCCCTAACCCGCCAGAAGAAGTATAATTTAAAAAACACAAAGCAGTCATGAGGGCTGCCTACCGAAGTGAAAACTTAAAACTACAAACAAACAATTGTTTTAGCTCATCTGAAATGAACCTCTTTGCTTTTTAAATAAGTAAATATTGCGACACAACAGCGAAAACCTACTGACTGTATCTTTCTTGCTCTACACTCGGCGGTCCCAATTTCACACAAGCGGTATGACAATTATGGTCTACTCTCCCTCCGTCTTACGAATTTTCGATCAGGTCACGTGTCCTGATGCGAGTTTATATTTTTTTACTCATCACAAAAAAGTGCACAACGCCGGTAAACTTGACTAGGTACTAGAATAGCTGGAACTGTCATAGTATTTAAACATTTCATAATCGTTTAAAACATAGATATTCAATTACCAATTGGATCCTAAATTAGAAATAAGCAGACAAAGCACTGGTAAATTATGTGGATGTTGTTTTGGCAACTATAATCTAATTTAAAACTATTTTCCGCATTGCCGTTTATATTTATAAAGCTAAAAGCTAGCTAAAAATATGAGAACCAAATAAATCTAAACCGATTCTCTCTTCTTAATGTACCGTATGACAGTCCCGTTTGTCATTTCATTCAAATATTGCTTAAAAATATTTCATGCGAAGTAAGCCATCAGTAGCGAATAATTTTACGATTCAACGCGACAGAATATATGAAAGTCTTTACGTTTCTGTGATATATCATTGAATACACTTGATGTGAATTAAAAAAATTATCTTGTCTGTTGAGTGTCGTCTTTGACTTTATTGTATTACATAACAAGTAATATCTAAATGGGATCCATCAACCGGAGTAGTTCTGTATAGTATCTGCATCTGCTCACAAAGAACAATGAAGACGATCTGTTTTTTTAAGTTTATACGTTTTTGCGTGAGCATTCTTTAGCATAATTTTGTAGTCAGATATATTATATATTCATCATCATCATGAGCCTATCGCAGTCCACTGCTGGACATAGGCCTCTCCAATTGCCACTTCGATTCGATCCTCGGCTTCTCGCATCCAGCTCCTGTCAGCTGACTTGCGTAAATCATCTCTCCACCTGGCCTGTGGACGTCCTAGACTACGTCAATACTATCTATATTAATAAAATATTATAAAGCTGAAGTGTTTGTTTTCTTGATTGATTGGTTGTTTGTTTGGTTAAACCCGCCAATCTCAGGGAATGAACTGGTCCGATTTGAAACATTCTTCCACTGTTAGATAGCCCAATTATCGAGGAAGACTATAGGCTATATACTATTATGACCAATAAAAGTGGAATATCAACGACAAGTATTGCCAAAAATATGGAGAAAATTATTCCTTTTTAGAGTATCTTTTGTGTGCGCTGCGTAACTGGTAGAAGTTTTGCAAAATAATATGAAAGACTAGTTCCTGACTGACTGTTGAATGTTCCACGATAGAAAATATCTATTTATTATGGCTGGCTCACCATAAACTTTACATGGTAATCAAATTTGTTCACGCTCTTTGTTGTAACACCACGCTACGGGCAATAGGAGATGCAGGCGAGGATGCGTGGGTCATCTAGTATATATACTTATTTTACAGCTATCAATAGCTGGAAGACATGTGCTAATCATCTTGCAAATTTTAATCACTTTAGTTTTTATACTACAGTGTTCTTGTTCATTAAAATTATAAGATATTCTTTAAGAATAACGTAATCATAACAATAGAGCAATTAAAGTAATTGCGCTACAGAATCTTTAAATATAAAAGGGAATATTAAACTAAGGTTGTAATTAATAAGGTGAAGCTTCAAAGGTAAGGTCGAGAGACGAGATTTTAATTATCTTTTAATGTTTTGAAAATTAATTTGAAATGAGAAATGACAATGACTACCTACAAAAAATCTTCACTTTGTGTTAATACATAATAATATTTACTGTATCAAAATCTGTCTAATTTGCCAGAGATGATGAAAATAACTATGGACCTATATTATAGTGTTTATAAACTAAAGTTAAATTAAATTTTCTAGTTAGTTGGACCTATAGTTGATAATGAGGAGAACTGATTCGATATTTAAAAAAAAAACATGGTTTTATTGGATAAAAGACATTGAAGCTACTGCCCGAGTTTTGATCTGGAAATGCATATGTACATAAAAAATAGATATAGCCAAATAAAACACAATTAATAACAATGAAATTAAATCTTTTATAGTAAGGCATATAGTAAGTATAGTAAGTTATCAGGATGAAGTGCAGTCTGTTAAACTGAGGCTGAAGAAGCGAAGTGGAATGTCTGATAAGTTTTACTACGTTTACGGAGAGATAGCTTTCCTTTTTGCTGGTAGAACCACGGAAGAAAGGCACTAGCTAATATTGCCGGAGAAATATAGCCAGAGTGAATAGTATTCAATGAATAGTTGAATAAATTTAGTTAAAAATATAGAAGGTGAATGAGTCGTCTAAAAGGAATTTATCCTTTGACAGGCAGCAATGTTTAGAGGTATGTTTTAATTTGAATTTAGAGACAAAGCAAAAGTTGCCATACTAATGAATGATCATTATATTTAGTTGGTAAATATTAAATTCTCTCATAACAAAATTATTTTACAATTAACATGAGTGTATTCATTTTCTCTTTGGGAATTCGTTTATTCATAATTGATTATGATCCGTGAAGAGATTTTGGTAATTTCTACTATAGTTTCTAAATTAGGCAAAATTCATGTCATATTGAAGTAAAATAGTAATGAAACCTATAGAGAGGCCCTGGCTCCTTTGGAGCCACTATAGGTTGCTTACATCTCCCATAAAAACCACGAAATCATTCATTATTATCACCTTCTTAAATAAATAAAATAAATAAATAAATAGTTCGGCCATCTTACACACAGCGCCATCTAGTTCCAAGCTAAGCAGAGCTTGTGTTATGGGTACTAAACAAGTGACATAAATACATATATACTTTTTTTTGTAAATACATACTTATACATAGAAAACACCCAAACTCCGAAACAAACATTTGCAGATCATACAAAAATTTGGTCCGACCCGGGAATCGAACCCGAGACCTTAAGCACAGCAGTCGCAAACGCTACCACTGCGCCACAGAGGCAGTCAATCGTTTTCGTCAAATGGTTTCAATGGTGGTTGTCAAATGGTTTTCGTTTATGAAAAACTAGTAATTCCAAGCACATTTAGTGAAAATTCCTCTCTTCATACGGGTCTTCTTTCTCTTAGAAGAAAAGACAATATCTTATTTTTTCGTAAACTTCCCTATCTTCGTCTAACTTTCGTTAAATATTTTAACGATTATTCTGACATACAGGATGCAGATAAATTCAACAAATCAAAAATCTTAAAATCAAGTTTGCTGATCTTGAACAAAAATAATTGCAACTAACCGTATATTACGGTCAAGGCTAAAAATATCAAAACTTTTTCTTTAATTAAAATTTTATATTCCAAGTAATGTTTAGTTCGAATTTATTTGATATTAGCAATATTTTTTTCAAAACCTTCTAAAAAGCCTCGAACAGTTATTAAAACAGCCTGTAGTATAATATTCAGATATAAAAGTATTATACAATTCAGAATCATTGTGAATTCTGCTCCATTCCCTGGTTTTACATTTTAAATTTTTTACGTCAAGAGAAATAGAATATTGATTCTTGTTTTAGTTTCACCAGTTTTAAATGTATTTTGTTCCAAGATTCGTTGAAAGAAACATTTGTAAAAATATTTACACGTTTTCTCCGATATTATTAACTTGGTACGCATTATGATATACTATTACCAAAAATACGTGAAATTTTGTTTGTTTTCTTTCATATTATTTCTGCTGAAGTTTCTTGGGTCTGATATATATACTATTATGATTGATATTCACTTTGATTCATTGTTGGCAGTTCGTACGTAAATTTGACTGCCTCGGTGGCGCAGTGGTAGCGTACCAAATGTTTGTATGATCTGCAAATATTAGTTTCGGAGTTTGGGTGTTTTCTATGTATAATATGTATGTATTTACAAAAAAAAAAGTATTTATGTATTCATATCAGTTGTCTAGTACCCATAATACAAGCTCTGCTTAGTTTGGGACTAGATGGCGTTGTGTGTTAGATGTCCGAAATATTTATTTATTATTTAAATATTCACGACCTGACAAATGCGTTGACTATTTTCGCCCATCAAGCGGCAAGTGAATGTCTACAGTCACATGCGTTTTGTTGCCTTTGCGTGTCCTAAAATAGTTTTATTACATTAGAGAATATAAAACACGCCCGCTTATTACACACGACATCGCACTTTGCCTGTTTTCAATTTGCGGCGAAGATTTTAACTATTATTATATAGTATTTAAACAATAATAAATGCGTGGATAGCACCATTTTTTTACGTAACGAATCTGTATAGCGTAATAAATCTAATCGAGTATACATTACTATTCCAAATTTACGATTTTGGTATTCGCGTTCACTAAAAAACGGAAAGTAAATTTTTCTCGCGAATTACTTTTACTCTGTGCCAATGAAGACTTATTGTATGCAATGTACTGACGTAAGTGGCATTTTCGTCGGATTTTCAAAATAGAATTAAGTTCACAAAGTCGTTCGGTACTTACAGTTATTTTGTAGATATTTAAAACCATATTGACGGAATATGTCTGTTCCTATAAAGCATTATATTTTCGTTACTAGAAGAACGTTAACTGAACATTGATGACATGCTTTCAAGTTTCTTAGTCGCAGTGAGCGTTATCATAAAAATGTGGAAGTCGATTGTCAGAAATTTGATAATTTCTACTATGCTACCTGTTTGATTATTGTTGAGTTGAATATTCTGCATATATTACAAGCGTAGGTCACAAGTTAAGATGAAGAAATGGCACTCTAGCTGACGATCTAAGAACATTGTAATAAAATATACCCAAAGCCGTAGACACCGTTTTATTCTAGTAATTCTAACCGGGAAAGTAAAAACTCAGAACCAATGTTATTGCTGAACAAAAACCTAAAAGTCATTGTCATCATCTCATCCGAAAAATATCCATTGCTGGACATAGGCTACGCGTAAGACTCTCCACAGCAACCTTGGACTACCTTACAGGTGAACTACACGCTCTGCCTTAAATTATGTGATATTTTTTATGCATGGGCCTGCCTAAGTACTACTACTCTGCTTGGTGGAAAGTATAAGCCTGGCCCTGGTGGTTACCATGCTCATTGCGAATGCAGACAATGCAAAAATGCAGCATGATGACCCACCCACATCATGGTGGCCTAGTGATGCTTCGGCATGATTGGGCCTCCGATCTCGCACTCACCAACGAAACACGACAGAAGACACGAAATGCTGTCATTTTAGGATCTTCTGTGCAAGGGTAGTATCGCCACGGTCCAGACGGCCCGTTTGTACTAAAATCAGCGTGGCTCCACTAACTTTTAAAAATGTATCGTACATATTTTTAGTGCTTAAGAGAAAATTTCACCAGAAGTCTAGGTTTGATTTAGAAGCTATCTTCATCTAATGTCCAGTAACCTCGAACGACTGGTGTGTCGGTGGCCTCCTAGTGTCAAAGCCACTTTGTAATCTAAGCACGAGTTAAGCTGGCGGACTTTATTGTCACTATCGCCGCTCTACACTAACACGACAACCTCTAATTTGTGTCGTCAATGTTTACAACGAATACACACCCTAAGTCGTTTAATTTAATGTACCCACTCGTTCTTTCGCTCCTACAATAATAGTAAGAACTTTTAATTGATATTGTGCTTTTATAAGAGTTTTAGATTTGTATACATTACCTACGTAGTAACATAGTTAGAGATGTTCTTAACACTAATGATAGCAATGTTCTGGATTCAACTTTCTGCAGGCTTCACGTTTCGTTCTCGATTTAATGAATTTTTGCAACTTTCAAAGAGTTAATAATAATAATAATAATATTTATTTCAGCAAAGTTAAGTACAGACTTTCTCATACAATTACCATTTTCAGTAATTACGTACACATCAATAGGCGCTTTATATAAATTTATATGGATTGTTAGACACTTTGCTTGTTAACATTACAAATTAATATAATATATTATTGTATTTATTTTAATACAGTCGTTCAGTAAATGTCAATACTCACATTGCAGGACACAGGCGGCAAGCTCAGCGGCGAGGTCGAAGTTGACGGGCAGCCGACCGCGTAGCACGTCTTGCTTCAGTTGCAAGAACAACTGGTACCTAACAACATGTTAAATACTACATTACTTTATATATTAGACAGAAAATAGAAAAAAAAGCACTCCAGCACTAACGACATAATTTTGACGTAAAAAAATAATAACTCTTTTCCACCCCATTTCATTTTTCTTGCAAAATGGAACTTGGTAGAAGCGTTGCGAAAAGATTGCCCTTAAAGGGAAATTAAATATTAAAAGACCATCAAGGCAAAGGTTTTCAAAGAATTTACGAGTATTAAACTGCGGCGTTTACCAAAAAGAAGACGTTTTCCCCGTGCACGGGCTGATATAAGACTCGGATCGGCCGCGTGGGGCGCCGGGGGAGCGCCGTCAACACCGTAATAACGAAATTTTAATAAAACATCCTTGTACCTATCCAACATTCACAGGGAATAAAATAAGAAATAAATGGAAACTCTTCAAAATTCCACTTAACTGACTTCAATTTTAGCCTTTGTTGTAAACTTTAACGAAATACACGAAGGAAAAAGTTTAGTTAAGTTTTCAAAAGATATTTAGGCTGTAAATTAAATTGTGTGTAGAAAAAGAAATTAACAGTCTCTTATTCCATTGAGAAATATTACAACAGGAAAGCCAATTTTTTTTTGTATTTATTTATCTTTATTGTACACACTCAACAGATAGAAAAAAAAAGAATTACAACATACAAATGTGACAATTGGCGGCCTTATTGCTCATGGTGATCTCTTACAGACAAACTTTATACGGATAATTTGGTGAGATTAATAAGGGTACCAGTAGTAGGGTGCACAAATGTCAGATCTGTTCTAATGTGAATATTTATAAAAAAAAAAACACCAAATTCAAAATATTCAACATTCATATATAAATACACATCTACTCATACTACTCATATATACATACATATACATAAATACATACAGAAACTTTATATATATATAGAGTCAGGAGTCAGTTTTACTATTGACAGTCAAGCGCTGCGCGGTGCCGTCTAGCGCCATTCATTTCATCACAGCTACATCAGTTTACGAGCTCACCGGGTTTATTGCAAGTGCACTACACTTCTTATATCCTTACCAGACGTCCTCTTTTTATGCACATAAAGTTTCAATACTTAGGGCAGAAATAAGGAAACCATAATTAAGAGACATTACTTGGGTTAATAGTCTGAGGGTTGTATAGTACCTGTTATACTATACTTAAAGTAAATAAATTTGAGTAGTTCTTTGTTTCATTGTTTGTTTCTCTTAATCTGGATCCAGAACTATTCGTTTAAACTATTTTGTAAACAGTATTTACTCCTTAAATTTGTAGTTTTAAAGGTACAAATCAAGTAACATTAGTTAACAACGATAGAGCAATGATCATAAATACACGGCTAATGTGTACTATGTTACAATTATGAAAGTGATACATGTGAATATGTACATATAATGCGTGTCGTTGGTTGCTATAACAGTTAATATTGTTATGAAGCTGTAGCGACGGCACTACCGGACTTACGAGTCTTGTTATTGTCCTCACAACGTTACACTAATTACATCCTTCTATCTCTCAGCTTTATTATGTTATACGTCAAAATAATGGGCCACTCCCCAAGATTTGTTTTACAAAATTATGGACCAAAGTTTTATTTTAGTGGGAAACAAATAAAAGTGAAATTCAATGAGCTGATATTTTATATAATGCACTGATCAACGTAATAACTTTGGTTGTGCAAGGTAGATCCAAAAGTTAGTATACGTTTATCTTCAGGTATGAGTGTTTATTCGTTCGTAAAACAAAGTTTTCGATTTGGGAAAGAGAATGTTGTCAGAAATACAAACGCTTCGTCGAAATGCTGATTTTATATACTTTATCTGTGTTACTTTTTTGTGGGTGTTCAATAAAGTAAATTGAATTCTGGCTACATTCATGTTCCATAAAGTTGAGGGAGATTTCTATTATGCTGATGAGCCCTAAATAATAATAAATAAAACTAAATAATAATAATAAATGTGATTGAACAAGTCTCTTGAAAGATATGTAGAATTGTATGGAATTATCTCTTTAGTTCTAAGATATTCATAAAGTTCGTCATCACTTTTAGTAAGTCTGTTTGTTGAATTATTTCTTAGGTACGCCTCCACAACTTACTTAAGTTTAAGTAATTAACACAAATTCATCAGACCTGATTATTCAAGCACTTACTTAACCAATTAGGTTTGATGAATTTTTGTCAAGATTGTGACATGGCAAATGGCGTTTAGCCATTTAATGACACGTACACCTATGTCTGTCGTCCTATTCTGAGTACTATTCCTTAACCCTTATTGTGAAAGACACTAGATTACAATGACTGACAGGACAGTAAGTTTGCGTGGCGCAAAGGATAAACACAGGTGTGTTTTATTATCACTTCCATAATCAACTCAAATAGTGGCATCCAATTATTGTACCGGAACCTAAGACGAAGAAGTTATACGTCTAATTAACGACACAAACATTAAAACTTTCCAGATCTTCAACCCAGATACGCGGTTAAATGTGCTCTAAAATAAAATCTTTTAAACTTATTTATTGAAGTCCAGATATACTACATAACCATTGACATAAGGAACCAACATAAAATAACGTTTAAGTACATGTGTCCGAATCATTCCAACATCTGGGTAAAAGCAAACCACATAAATGAATATTGCTGTTTATGAGTTGTTAATGTACAACCATTAATTTGATTTTCACACGCAGTTAGCGGTTTTGCTGAAACTCATAATATTAACAAATATCGTCTACCTGCTATAATGTGAAACTATAAATGGGTAAAGCACAAAACTTTACGCCCGATATCAAAAGAGGTAAACTTGTCATCTTTTTTTTTTATCTTCACTTCGTTTTATTTCCAAAATATTGATGTTGATGATATTAAAATTTTGATATTTATGGTAACTTGTAATTTATCATTAACATGTTATTCGTTTTACCTGAGTTGTATTTCTAGCTGTAAGTTTCATTATGGTTGTAAAATAAAATAAATAAATAAAATATGATAATAGACACATAATAATTAAATTTTTCATAACACTACATATTTCTTAAGCATGGTACCATTGGCTTGTAATTTTGTATTTGAATATATGTCATTATGTCTGGAGTAAAATATGTTTTGTACCAAGATTCATTTGATGCCGCCATCATTAAACATATTATTCATTAAAGCATATTACCAAGTCATCTAGCGTAATAAAAATGAACAGATAAAAGTAATAGGCGATTTAAACCATCAAAAAATGAAAGTTAATGATTACCAGCACGTCAATAATAATTGTATTCATTATCTATTTGTAATGGTTTCAAAAGTTTAATGATCAACCTCAAAGTTTTCAAACTATTTGATAATAGACGATAGAAGAAACTGAAAATTTATGTTAAGAAAAACATAAATAATGGGTCAAATTCATTCTGTGTGACTAGACAAATTTTAAATAAGTTGCCATATTGACTCTAGTACCTTAATTTTAATAAGTTTAAAAGTAAACTACTTCATTGACTTACAAGCAAAACTTATAATTCTAATAACGAACTCGTCAATGAAAATAAAAAATCCTATTATCTAGACCTAAGATTACCTATACAAAAAAATTATATTAGTACACCAGAAATCATAGAGAATACTGAACAAAAGAATAATGCTAACATCTATCGTACTATAGTCCATCTTTATTTCATTAAATTTAAGTAAAATAAGTGGAAATAAGTCTTACCGGGTAATTTCTTCTAGTAGCTTGCAAGGATCCGCAGCATAGAACTTCACACCAAAGTAGAAAGTGTGAGGATCAGAGCCGCGAAGTTGTCGTCTCAATCGCTTGCCAGCGTCCAACCAATGCTATTCGACAAACAGAAAATATTAATTTTAATATACAATTCACTTCACTATGTGTAGTAGTGCGTCCGAAATAACATGAGTGATTTATTACACATGTACTGGGTTCGTAACGTTATGTTGCACGTGATTAATTTTAAGTTTTTAATTTGCATATTCTTTTATTTGTGTATACATACCTATGTGCATTAGGCAATATTTTACTTGGCACAAATATAGTATTATTATTCCGCATTGAGGAGTTAAATATAACAAATTCTGCTACTCTCAACTGCCACCCTAATTTGATTCTTAGTCAGGAAATTAGTAATGTAATTAATACAATTTATTAATTATATTTCATTATAAACACTTCCTGCATTACATCTTACTTGACGCGGATTTAATACCAATTGGCATTTTATACCAGTTGCGGAAAGAGAGGATCCTCCGACCAGACGAGGTGATTATACTTGGCAGGCCACTGCCGATCGTTCTTCGTTACTCCGTAGTTCGACGTATCTTCGATAATTGGCACTGTAGTGTGTTTCTGTTGTTGCGTTGTATATAGAAGTCGCTACAACACCCCCCTCAAAGACCGGAGGTCGTTTTGATTGTCTGTGCTCTGTTGTGGAGCTTGCCAGTGCCAGGAGTGGGTCGTTCCAGTTAGTCTGAACTGTGTGCCGCAAGTTCCAGTGAGTGGGAACATGAATGACGCTAGTCCCAGTGAGTCGGGGCTGAAGTCCGCGGATCCCAGTGAGTCGAGATTGCATGCGGTGCGCAGTGCTGCGGTGAGGCCCCCAGTGAGTCTGGGCGGTTGCTGCGTGGACGGGAGAGAGATACCTTCTTTACATGGACTGTAGGTGCGGTGTGCTGTGCCTAGACGCTGATAAGGCCGTAGGGTAACCAGGCTGGAGCAGTCGCTTCCTGCGTATGGTGTATCTCTGCTAAGGCTGAGGTTGCTGGCTTGCCTCAGTCAGGCTTCTGCAAGTCTCAACTTGCTGTAGGAGTGAACATGATGGTAACGTAGTATTTTTGGTGCTGTTGATTTGCTCCTTTGAAGGCTGCTTCCAATCACGTCGGGGTCACCACTGCGGAGGAACGGATATCACGTCCCTCCAACACAAAGGGAGGATTCTCCGACCAGGAGAGGTGATCATGCCGGGCGGGTCCCTGCCTCCCTTCGTTACTCCGTAGTTCGACGTATCTTCCGTAGATGATGCTGTAATGTGTTTCTGTTATTGTTATGTGGAAGTCGCCACATCAATCCCCTCCAGCCAAACTTTATATGTCCCAGTCTTGGCAGATGCTTTTATATAATGTAGCCTCTGGCCTGGATCACTGTAAACGTAACAGTTCTTAGCTTTTTTTAGAAGTGGACATTCATAACAGGTCCACCATTAATTTACAGATTTTTTAAATACAATTTATAGAAAAGTGATACATATCCTTTATTATATTTTCTTCAAATTAGCATTTTATCACCCTTTCGGTCGATTTGACCTTTTGAGTACCTCCAACGGTAAAGATAGGTAGAGTTTGGAACGATGATTATTTTCATTTCAATAGTGACTTTCAGGTTTATTTCCTTGGAAATATCGATAATATTATAAAATCTAATAATAATAAACTTTATTTATAAAAGACAGTTTACATAAAAAGTTTACACAGGCGGGGTTTCCCGTGGTTCCCAAACTAGGTTATCACCTGTGACTTCTGAATCAGAAATCTGTCTAAATTGTTCTCTGTTGTAGTTAGGTATCTGGATAGTTTAGATATACCATGGAGCCCGGTAAAGGAAGTTGCGGCCGTATTCTAGAATATTTTCATTCACATTGGGGTTTTAATGGCAAAATAAATTATGGTACTAACAATAAAAGTAAATATTACATTCAGACAGGACATCGTCTGTCTTCTATTTTAGTATACTATAAATAATTATTACTGTTCGCGTTAACTTGTTTGACGTCCAAAAATCAATGAAGAAACGTGTCCTTCTTTCCCACATTAATAAAACGGACGAAATTATAAGATAATTTACCGGTACATAAATGGTATGTCTTTCCGCTCTCGGTTATTGACCAAAAGGAAATACAGTGTGTATCAATGTGTGCCTTTCGTACACGGAGTCAATTAAGCAAAACCAATTACTGTTTATAATACCTGTTTTGTTGAATTAGCAAACATGTCAATAGCTTACGATTTTTTTTAACTTTAAGACTTTGTTTTTTATTATATAGTAGGTACCTACTAAATTATGGGAAATGATATCTTTGCTTTTATGATAGCTCTCACACTGGAGAATGCACAAAGAGATCTGGGAACTTATCAATGTACAAATAATGAATACAAAGATACGCAGAACGACTAATCTTAGACTGAGAATTACGACAATAATAGTTGTGCAACAACAGTAACAGGAATATACCATATAGTAGAATTAAGCGAATGAAATGTTGTGCACAGACCTGCACTTAACTCAAGCTAAGAATTAAATTAATTCTAACCCTTGAGTTTCGAAGAAAACTTATAAATTAATAAACTAAAATAATTAACTTTTGACACTCGCGAAGAGCCACGGGTTAAAAAAAACTTAAAAAATAGACTACGTCATTCTCTAATGTCATTGGAGTATCTAGTCTATCTATATATTCAAATTCAGGGGTTTAGCCGTGATAGACTGACTTACTGTCGAATTTTTTAGTATATATATAATTATTTTTTTATTATATTTATAATTATAGTATATATTTAAAAGTTCATGTGGTTAAAAATTAAACTTATACTTACGTTAGTCATCAATTAGCTAAAATCATGAAGGCTACAATGACTAGTACATACAAAAAATATAAAAATATTCAAATCATGTTAAAGAGAATCCTTGATTCAATAAACATTATTACACTTAACATACTTACAGTTTGATTATCTTGATCGACGTAACGAAGTCCAAAATACGCCGTCTCCAAAAGATCCAAATGTCTGAACACCACGTCGAGTAACGCTTGGCCGGTGTTGTTATCCTGAACAAACAGAATTACATTCAATATCTTACATAATATCATAAAAACCCTCCGAGCAAGAGTCTCTCCATTTACCATTGTTAAAAAATATTATAACGATACCCCATAACGAGCTGCGATATCAAAACGCAACGTTTTCCTTTTCCGCCTAAGGCTTGTATTTGCCGACCCTCTTATTCGAATTTTCTCGGTAATTCGACTAAATATTATTCTACAAATGATTTTTATTCTTATAAAAATAGCCATATAGTGTCCTTTTACGATTATTTCAATGTGTTTATCACACTTTGCAAACAGTTTAGGTAAAATAAAGATGACTTATTTGGTTGTGTTACATTTAGGCTACGAGGTTATGAGAAGTTATTATACTTTGTCATCACAGTTATCATCAACAGCTTTTAATCCCGCGCTGGAAAAACTGGTTTTCATACAGTTAGTTTATAGTTTTTTTTATCTTTTCAATGCTGTGAAGGCCTTACTTGACTGTAAGACTGCATTACCTACAGATTGGATAGAGGCGGTAACAATTCCCATTTCAAAGATGTCACCAAATTTCTTTTTTTGTATTTGATTATACTTATACAGTCTTAGAAACAACAGCCGAGATGCGACCTTCATTGATCCAACAATCCAAAATTAAAACCTCTAATAAAAATCCAAAAGTTTCTTTCATAGTTACACAACTGTGTGTAACTATGAAAGAAACTTTCACATTGGTTACACTGGTAACGATATTTGATTAACACATATTTACAGCGTGAATGTAATAAATAAATGCTTGGTATTGTAAGCCACGTCTAAAGTGACCGTTTACTGTTACAGGAAAACCACTAATTTGCTACCCGTATTGAATAAAAACCTATTTAAAGTGACGGCTTAAAAAGGAACTCAAAGCTTGTTTAGGATCACGTTACAACAAAAGATCTTTTGGATGATTACATTCAACCACAAATTACGGATCGAGTAGACAAAACATTTTGGTTACGAATGTTTTGTTAACATAGATTGAGAAGTAAAAATAGAAGTATATTTAGCTTATTAGAACATTGTGTTCTTATATAATGCAAAATTTAATTTCGTTAAAAACGTAACATTTACAATACAACTCTAACATAGATATATTTTTATAATTTGGTACCAATGAATACTATACATCTTAATTTTTTATATACAATATTGCTTGTCTTTACTGCATTACGTATAGTATACATATAATAAACACAAACGAATTAACGAGAATTGATGATTTATCTCAACCAATTATGATATCCTCGAAGAAAGGAAACGGAGAGAGGATATTATAAGTGGGCTTAGCAAAAGGTCAAAACGTGGGAAGTTACCTGAAGGAATTATCTGAGGTAGATATTATTAATTCATCGGTTTTTTTATGAATATTAAGATCGAAGATTAATAAGTACTATTTATTTTTGCTAAGTTTTATATGCTTAATATAAATGGTATGAAATCTCAGAATGTATCAGATTGTTCAGAAGAGTCTAATTGGAAAGTAAAGATTGCATTGCAAAAGTTTGTTGAATTTTCCACCTTAGAAGATTTTATAACAAAAAGTGTACTTTATAATAATACTTATCTAGATTCTGATCTAGACTGTGGGAGAGCCACGCTTCGGCACGAATGGGCCGGCTCGACCGTAGTGTTACCACGGCCTCACAGGAAAGCGGTGTGAAACAGCGCTAGCGCTGTGTTTCACCGAGTGAGTGAGGAAACCGGAGGCCCATATCCCAACCCTTCCCCTAACTCCCCTCCCCATCCCCCAAAGGCCGGCAACGCACTTGTGACACCTCTGGTGTTGCGGGTGTCCATGGGCTTCGGTAATCGCTTACCATCAGGCGTCTGCTAGTTTGATCCCTATTCCATAAAAAAGAAATTGTCATATAGCAGATCCAGATGATGGTAGGATTCTTTAGGAAGGGCTGTTTAGTTAGCAGTGTGTTTCGCAAGCAATTCGAGTTGAGTATTAATTACATTTAACAGCCACTGAAGGCTAAATTCCATCATATTCTAAATTCGATATTCATTCATTTCATCATAATCTATCCAAACTGCTCTTGGGTTTATATTTGATGTGGCCATCTATGATTCACTAATAGAAAAAATCTTTCCAAAACTCTACTATCTTAATATTCTTAACAGCTCTGTTACTAAAATAATCGTCAAAAACCACAAACTAAAAAACATAAAAACCTTATTAGACGAGACGGTGACATTCACTCGCTTCACTAACTCGATCAATTAAAAATAACTACTGGTCGTCAAGAGCAGAGGCTGAATTTGAGCGAAATTCTTTAATTAACGAAACTAGCTTTTATCCTCAGCTATCTTCCTTTACAACACACTTGACAATGATACTAGGTTTTTAAAGTTGAAATTTTATATTTTTATTTATTTCCTTAATATGGTACTACTTTTGCGAGAAAATTAAAAAGTAATTACACTGTATATTAATAGTTTTAAAACTAACATTTTTTAAAACAGACATCTAAATTTGTTGGTGATGAAATCTGTTGCAAAAAAACATATGCACCATTCGACAATTATCTAAATTAACGATAAAAGAAAATATTGCAACATGACAACCCAGTTATGAAACATAGCTGATTTAAGTTTAAGATTAACCCTCCGGCTCCGAGGCATCCCTAAACTTATAATGAATCAAGTTGTAATATGAAGCGAAGTACCGCGTTACCTTTTACAAATATATTGAACATTTATGAAGAGTACGTCTATTTTTATGACAAGCAACAATTTATATTCATTACACGATTAAATTTCCAACAAGCTTATTTGTTGTTTAGTTTAAAAAAGTTTTGTTTTTGCTTTACAGATCACGTAAGTTGACAATTCATATCAAAGAGCTCAAATCCTAGAGACGTTACACACATATAGGAACATAGGAACATGCGACTTCTAACGGAAAAAAAAAATTTGGAAACAATGGAATAATAGGTGTGTAATTAATAATAAAATACATTATTTAAAATATGAAGCCAGTCTAATCTCTTTCCATTAATAAAAATATAGAATAAATATAACAGCTTTGAACTACTGTATCGTAGGTACACGATTTAATAGACTCTAAGTTCTTGGCGACGGTAGCATGATTATAAGCAAAGCCCAAAAGAATGAAACCTGGGCTAAAATTATATTAGACTAATCTCGACTATTTTTCTATAAAATGTGTTTCTCATAAAACATGGACTAGACTTATTGCAAACAACCATTACAATATAGGCATTAACAATGCTTTTGATAAGCTGGTGAATCGGGGTGATAGCACTCATGGTTTAATGTCACTTATACCTTTGACGACCACAGCATAGTATAAGATTTTGGCTGATTTGGGAACTTGCCTTTTTGCGTAAAAATGTGGAACGTGGGTTGAAGTGTACGGGGAGTGACCAGGGTACAAAATGACCTTTTATATAGTTCACTTACCTGAAGAGAAATAAAACTACGTGTGTTAATTTGATTTCGTGCTGAACTACTTCTTTATTTAAAGACATTTATCAGTAAATTTCAATCCTTTCATTAGCTATTATTTCGCTTTTCAATTAATTGTATTTAGTGACGGTATAATTTCAATCTAAAACCAAAATAGGTGTTCGTAGTTATTCCATTCTAATTCCACCACAATGAATGAAATCATTCCTAATTTAGCTTCCTTTATCTATGTATATATAATTATTGTCAATTTTTCTTTTTGAGACCTAGAACAAGTTTCTATCTTATAACCAGAAATAGACCAAGAACCTATCTGGAAAATCAAATACAAAGACGAGACCCTTAGTCAAACCCTCAAATTTAACTTTTTTTTTTTTTTTATATATTTAAGCTGCCAAAATGACTCTGCCCTGCCTGATGGAAAGCATGAGCAGAATCCAAGAGTGGTGGTCACCATCCTCAATGCGAGTGCAGCATGGTGACCCACACTATGGCGGCCTGGGGGGAAGGGGGATGGTGAGGGGGATAGGGGGCGTTGGATTGGGGTATGGGCCTCCGGTATCCTCACTCACTCGATGAAACACAGCGTAAGCGCTGTTTCACACCGGTTTTCTGTGAGGCCGTGGTATCACTCCGGTCGAGCCGGCCCATTCATGCCGAAGCGTGGCTCTCCCACGGTAAGTATAAGTAACTATGTCCAACTATATAAATATCCTACTTCCATTTGTTACGAACATGATTTAATTATATTTGTTAATAAATCAACTGTAATTTATTATTAGTCCAACATGGCTATCTTCGACAGGGATTATTACGGCGGTATTAAATAAGGTCACCGCTATCATTTAGGTCTTAAACCTAATCAATACAGTACACGTAAAAGATCCATTTGATTTTGGCATAACGACGTAGTAACCGGAATTTATTGTGCTGCCTAATTTAATTTGCCGAAAATAAACGCTCATTATTTGCTCATCGCCTGAGGAATGCCTTTCCTAGAAATTCTTGAACAATTTAATTTCGTTAGATACGCCTAAAGCTTAGTGCTGTGTTTTGCATGCCATTTGGGTATAGTTAATTAACTTTTGAAGAATAACATCAACTTCAATTCTACAAAATATTGTTATATATAAGTAGTAAGAAATTCTCAATTTCAATCTTAAATGTTCTACTGATATTTGAACATGGGTATTATATCACAAAACATAATTATTTGGAACTTTCTTAACATTTACAGAGTGACATAATCTATTACTCTTTTTATTAATCTCTGAACAATTATATTGTGTACATGAACATAAGTTTGGTGTATAAATTGTATCTAATTATAATCTAATACGTACCAAATATTATTCTAATAAATAAAATAAAAATTGTCACCCACAAAATTATTCTAGCACTGACCTACGGCTTTTAATATTATCATTATACGATTCAAAATTTCACATTTGAGGTAATAAGGTGCCTAGAATTTTATAGAACAGGTTTATTCAATCGAAATTAATGATCGACGACGAGGAATTTTGCAATTTAAGTTAATGACTTACGACATGGAAAGGCCGTTTCTGAGAAAAAGAAACTGACTCAACGGTTTAAATTGACAGACCAGTAGTTAAAATTATTAGAAATCAAACGCTACTGGAGATACAACACAGACATGCTACCTCCGATTAGCATTCCGTAATGCTCAGGTTTTAACAATTAGGTTAATATAATACGAAAGTGGTAACACTAGTAGTCAGTCGAGATTATTGGCAGTATAATGACACGATTAGATGCACGAAAGCAACTCTCACGCTCTTCTGAAGCGATATTGCGTGTATGAGAACTTCACTTGATGTGATAACTGCATCCCAAGGTGCTGGTTAAATTTTGCCCGAATAAAACTCAAAAGCATATATTTTATTGTCAATCTTCGTTATTATTTTATGTTCGTAATTTTGAGAAGTCATTGAAAATAAATCACAGTGAAAATGTAACCCTATAATTTAAAAGTCACAAAACCGCTCTCCCATGACTCGAAACGTAAACGCATTAGTTGGTTAAATAATAGAAAAAAAGAATTTGATATTCAAGGCATCTGTAATGATGATTACTGATTTAAATAACCTATACTAATAAAATAAGTCCTGAAGAGTATTTGGTTCATAGTTTTTGTCTCATCTTGGAAATAATCCGTCAGATTTGAATAATAAATTTTTTCGTATTATTCCGCCTCTTAGGAAGTGAAAGTTGATAGCTATTCATATTAACAGTACTAGAGTATAGATAAAAAAAAAAATTATGAATAATATCCGATTCCTGCAGATTCTATCGCAGTGTAAAATAAATTAACTCACCAAATTTCCTAATATATAAAGAAATTATTTTAAACTAGGGTTAGTCTCTTTCTCTCCGGTTTTTTTATTTTATTTATTTATTTTTTTATTTTAAAACTTCATGCACACGTGTACAACGGCGGGCTTAATGCCCAAGGCATTCTCTACCAACCAACCTTTGGATGGTGTAGAAATTTTGTGGGGTAGATACATTGTGGTGGGAAAAAAAATGTATATTCCTGAAGTTACACATATACATAAAAATATAAATAAATATATATACACGGTAATATATAAACTTTTTTTATTCCATTATAACAAAATAAATTGTACCTTAGTATTATTAAAATGCTATTTGTACTTTATTGATTGAAAACAGTTTTAGATGCAAATATCTTAAATATAAGTTCACGAATGTATATATATTTCCATCATCCGCTTATCGAGGTTCATAAAAATAACATTATTGACATTGACTTCTATCGTGATTCTCTAGTTTTTTTTTAAATTCTACTCTTTGTGCAGAAGTTCTCCAATTAAACATAGTAGGTATTTTTTATGTATTCGAACTGGGTTATTCTTTCATAATAATAGTCTTGTTAATACGTTTGTATTGCCATTGTTCCGAACTCACTTTCAATATATATAAACTTAATAAATTTCCTTAAACAAAATGTCTATGTAAATATTTTATATTTTGTACTCTAACGACAAACATACAAAACAAGCTAAATGTCGATATGCAAAGTAAGTCGTAATTAGGAAAGGTACTTGCTTTTAAAATAACACATCACAATAAGTATACATTAATTTGTCTGTAGGAGGCAGCGAGTTTGTGGGAAAATTGCGAAACAGTTCGTTGGGCTGAATAATAAATGATTTAATAACAGAGCGCGTTTTGCTCCCAGCGCATGTGAAGCTCGAAAAATAACAAACGATTCCAAAATCTGGCAGCTCCATAGGTAGAAGAATGCCGTTGTGCACGCAAGCGACTTGAATACTTGATACTGCCTCAGGCCAATGTCGACCCGTCTTCAGGTCGACGATCACCGATACTATGACTCAATTATCTTTGAATACACTTAATGAACTTTGATAATGATTACATAGCTATTGATTAAGTTGACAAGGTGCTACGTTTTTAAAGTAATTTAATTTATAACTAAAAATTTCCCATAATTATTTAAATTACTGATAATAATAAAATTTTGTGGAGCATAGAGGAAAAAATGCCCGTATTTTTATATTCACTCAAAAATAAAGGGAATGAGTTGGTGCAGAAAGATTTATTTAACCATACTTAGACAGGTAAACTTACATATGTTATACACGACCCCTGAGGGTTTTTGCAGCCGTTTTCACATAATTCTTTCATTCCCAAAATGACTAAAATTGTTAGCTTCTTCTTCCTCCTTGTACATTGTGGGGGATTGTGTCATAATACACACGCATGCCATCCAAATAGTTAAAACAACTTTAAACTCAATAAAATTTTAAACTTTCTGTTAAGAGATGCTAAAAATAAATGACCTTAGCCGAAACATAACTGGTTTTCTACAAATTACATTTTATTCATTAGAAGTGACATTTATTTATCAATAGAAAACAGCTGTGTTTTCTATTGATAGATAAATGAATAAATGCAGGTCGAACGGGGCTCGACCGGGGTGGTACTATCCTCGCACAGAAAATCAACGTAAAACAAGTGATTTATTTAGTTCTTTTTAAAAACAAGCTTTTATTACTTGGTAATAAAAAAATAACTTTAAGCCCTTTCATTTGATACTAATATTGGGTGGGTTGTTCAGAAATGTGTAGGCCGCCATTTTGTTACGGCGGCCGTTTTGGGTTAGTAATAATATCGATCATATATAATTGTATTGTCATCAGAACTAAATGTATATTTGATATATATAT